>JARJDW010012962.1:0-25922 GCA_030264715.1 Adinopsis sp. GC000173
ACAAAATTAATCCACTGGACGATAATCATCCAAATCATCACGATGTCGCTATACTAATAACGAGGTAAACATGTGCGGAAAACGCGTCAATATTAATTGTAGCATTACATATTTATTTTATATTTCTTTTCTCCGATAGTAGTTGTTATATTTCAATTATTGGAAAATGGTCTTGACATGATTATCATTTGTTTATAGTAATATAGGAGATTGGTTACAAAATTTTGTTTAGATATTGTTGTAAATTACAATTCTTCGACAAATTGCTCACTTACATGCTGTACAATAACTACACTTTGAATTATTTGGACAACAACCAATTGCGACTATGAAATGTAGAAAATTTACTTAATATCCCAAACAAATTTTATTTATCACAAAATATATAAAACGATTAGAAATTCAAAAATAAATAAAGTTGTTTGAAAATATTGTTGGTTGTTACAAACCTAACATGTCTGTCCTATTACTCTCTCTCTCTCGGTCCTCATAAAGAAAAACAATTATAATGTCATTGTCGCGTGTGTTATGTATCCCCCTTTAAAATAAGTTGACGTGTTTGAACATTTATGAAAATGTATTTACTTAAGGAAGTGTCTTTATGAAAAATTATGCAAAATCGAAGTCCGCATTTACCAAAATGTAAGGCGCGGCTTTTTTAATCAAGTCTGGCTTTGAAATTTCACACTTGCCTTACTATACCATAAAAGTATTTGTCTAAAATAATTTACTGCCTAAAAAGAAATCATTTATATGCCGAGTAATATAAATTATTTTAAAAGGATTAATTAAGAATGTTGAAACCGTTGAAACCATTACAAATTTTAACAAACTCTATCCAAACCCAATCTATAAGATTTTGAAATGACAACTATCAAAATAACAACTGTAAAATAGTACTTGCCTGCCAAATGACGTATTGTACAAGATTTTTCATGCCAACAAATTATTTTTTGCAAAATATAGAAGAAAAACAAAACGTTTTATACTTAACGACACAAATGACAGGTAAATATTACTGAGAAGTAACTTTATTATTTAAAGGTTGGTATCATGATCGGTATCACCAACCATAGAATGCTAAAAAACGTTAAAATTAAAAGTTTGCAACATAACCTAATCATACATTTCAAGCTATAACTTTATATCTCAATAACGTATTTTCTGCCGTTTGATTCCATGGCTTCCGGGGTCGACAATTATTTTCGAATAAAAATTTAATGTGAAATGTATCAACTACCATCGGACGAAGTATAACGTAATGGTTATGTCCCTATAGGATCGACGTATGCTCGGATGAGAAGACTTGTGGTATACTGGGTGCTGCTCGATATGCGGGTATCTGCGACCCGCTCAATTCGGCGATTATCTGTCAGGATAACGGATTGCGGATGGGTTTTACAATTGCGCACCAGCTTGGACATACGTTAGTTGGATATATTAAGACATACATTTTCATATTTTACAACACATCGCATGTGTCGAACAAATGCATCGATGCATAAAATCTCGTTGATATTGCACCGCTCAAATGTACCAATAATAGCAACACAAACATTGAAGGCGGCAAAAATATATATGAAATTGTGCCGATGGTTTTCCGCATCGCTGCCGCTAATTCAACGAATAACACTGCAAACATATGATTGTGTCGGCCGCTTTTTGTGCTCTAATTAATTTTGTCATTACATTTGTATTTGTATATAGCATGGGCATTAACCACGATCCGAACACACCACCAACGCACCTGGACCCGAATGGCAACACCTACTTGATGCAGGCGCACGTTAACGAAATTGTCAGGACATGGTCGAACAATAGCGCCAAGGCGCTTCTTCATAATATAGGGTAAAATGCGAATCTATTCGTTCGCTAAATCGGTTGAATGTTTCAACTAATTTCAGTGTTTAGGCTGGGCATGGGCACATGCTTGTACGATTTGCCGTCCGATCATCGCTTTGTGCTGGTAGATGTGGAGCCGGGAGTGATGTACGATGGCGATTATCAATGCAGAGAGATATTTGGGCCAAATGCAGCTTTATGCATGACTGGACTGGTAAGTACGTGCGCACGAGTCTATAAAGAAGCACTTTGTGCTGGGGAACATTGCACAGATACCTTACAAATACGCCACACTCGATACAAGAGTGCAAGGTAAAAGAATACGCGCGCTGGGAATCGCTAACGCTAAAACGTAGATATTTCGCTTATATACTCTTTTTTTTCTCGCACCCGCCCATCATCCATATTATCGAAATGTATTCGCAACATTTGATTGAAATGGATCGGTATAAAAATTATGAATGTTTATACGGATGTAGATATATTACAAGTTGTATTGCGATGCACATTGTAAGTCATAAACTTAACTAATAATCGTAAAAAATGCGCTTGATGTTTACTTACACAGCGAGAAAAACAACCGGCACTATAAATTTTTTACGCCGCCACGTTTCATTTGTTTCAGTTTCAGCGATGTTATTAAATTGATTTTTCAAACCGGTACGCGCCACATTTTTTTGCTGCGTTCGGCGGCAATTTAAAATTCAATTACCTAGTTAGTGGATCACTGCAATAACAATGATCTGCGAATGACAATTGCGGCGTGTGCAATAAGAACAGCACATGAAAAAGCAATACTTTATATTTTTCGTGCGTTGCAACAATTTTAAATTTAAATTTGCGTAAAAAATCTTGAAAGAGCCGCATGCACACTAATAATTCTATATAAAAAACTTGTTTATGGCGTTGACAAACAAATGATGCAACATAAATTGTGCAGAAAATTTAATTTCTCGAATGCGCGTCTTGAGAATTAGTTGGTATTTTGTATAGCGATTTATGAGTGGTCGCGATCGTGTCGTTATGTAGACCAAAACGTGGAAGTGGGTACGGTTCTATAACAATGATAACTGGCACGCTTTATGACCATGTGAACAAAAGGTGATTTTCCCCCAAGCCAAGATTTTCGACTAGCAACTAACTACAGGTCAATTTATTCAATGTGCATAGTTTACGGCGGCGAATGTAATTTGGTTGCTGGAAAATTATGCGTTTTACTCTATATATTTTTTTTTAATCTGTGCGAAGGAAAAAAAAAAGCTGCCCCAATTCCCATAGAGTTTCTTATTTTTCCACGCTCGCTTCGTGTGGCGGCTGATACATTTATTAACTGTCCTGACATGTGTACATTTATTAGGAATGTAATAACCTGATATGTTATGTGAAAGATAAGGGTTGTGTGGAAACGAAGATGCGGCCAGCGCAGGGAACAAGATGTGGGACGAATAAGGTAAGGGGGAGAGCGCAGCAGCATAAGCGTATTGTTTAAACTACAAATGAACAAATATTTGTTTGCGGTTTCTATGTATGTGTGTGTGTGGTGGTTGGTTGGTTGGTTGGTTGGGTGCAGTGGTGCTTTAATGGCGAATGCACAGTAGATGGTGAACGGCCGCACACCATCGATGGCGGATGGGGTCCGTGGTCGGCGTGGAGCACCTGCACGCGATCGTGTGACTCGGGCGTGATGATGCAGGTGCGTCGCTGCAACAATCCGATACCGGCGAATGGTGGCAAGTATTGCATTGGCGAACGGCACCAATATCGCATTTGTAGTACGGAGGTTTGTTGTGTTTGCGCTCTAAAAATTGTTATTGCTAACCCCCAGCTTGCTTGGTTGCAGCCGTGCGATTTGAAGGAGATGACGTTTCGTGATCTTCAGTGCAGCTCGTTCAATACGATGCTGTCGGCGCATGATGGAAAACTGCACAAGTGGCGGAGTGCGCCCGTAAACTACGGTTAGTTAGTTGTTGTTATTTTGCTATTATAAATTAATTTGAATGAAATTGCGGGATGTCGGGCGGGGGTCGAATTTTAGAGAATCTATGCGCGCTACATTGTGTGAATGAAATGGGGAATGTGGAAACGCTTCGACCGAAAGTAATTGATGGCACGTCATGCTATCGTACCATACGCGATATATGTGTAAATGGCGTTTGCAAGGTATTTTAGGGTAAAACAGCATTTAAACTTTCCATGTATATTCATATATCTAATCAACGTCGAAAAGGAAATCCCCTGCGATCTTGATTTACAATCGACTGCAGTCGAAGACAGGTGCGGCGTATGTAAGGGTGACGGCACCTCGTGCGAAATCGTGCACGGTAAACGGCACTACGATTGTTCGATACTAGGTAAATACAATTTAATAGCACAAGCAAAAAAAAGCCAACAAACAAACACTTGTCGAAACACACTGATCATTCTACTACTACTATCTAGGCGATCAGGAGATGATGGTGATTCCCGCCGGCGCGATAAATATCAAGATCGAGGAAACGTTGCCATCGGAAACGTTACTGCAAGTTAAAGATCAGAGAGGCTTTAACACTTTCATTTCGGGGTAAATTAATCATGCGACTTTGCAATTGAACGCAGCACGCAAATGATATAATTTATATAATTTATGTAGAGATTCATTAGGCATGTTTGATGTATTAGGCGCTACCGCTTGGATGGGAATGATTCGACCCAAGCAAGAGGCGATAAGCATGCCCGGACCTACGCTCAAACCGATATCCATATGGGTGGGTAACGTTGCCATCAATTTGTGATAAAAAAAACAATAAAACAATTCTTTTACATTGAACGTGTGTAATAAATAGGTTAATGTACAACAAAACTCAACCATACGATTTATGTACGGCGTGAAGGCACAACATAAACGAAAACCATTCTTTACCTGGGATTATCTCGGCTGGTCGAGATGTTCAGCTGAATGTGGTCCTGGATCGCAAGAAGCGCTTGTAAAGTGCGTTGAAAAAGACGCAGGGCTGGTTGATGAATCGCATTGTAAGAATTTTACTCGATTACCACCGCAAGTACGACCGTGCGAGATTGCCATTTGCAAAGCAAAGTTAATTTTTTCCACAACAAAAACTTGTTTACATATTTACATTTTAATTGCGTTTTTTTTTTTCTATATCATTGTGTGATGTTGTTGTTGTTGGCTTGACGACGTTAGATGGTTTATGGGAGATTGGTCCGTGTGTGCACCGTGTCCATGGGGCATGCGATCGCGGTTGGTCAAATGCTATCATCAGATTGGAGAAGGCGAAGGCGAATATCAATTTCTTGCGGACATTAGTTGCAAGCGGCCAAGACCTAAACCGTCTGAGCCGTGTGTTTGTGACAATACTGATAAGATGGTAAACACCATGTTAAAAAAAGGTATGAACTGCACCCTTTGATTATCAAATAATGATTGATACTGAAAGTTAGACTAAACGTTATTGGACAATCCGAAGTAATCTCGAATAGCTACTGAGAGACAACCTGCCAACATTTGTTAAAGAGTAGCTTTTATTAAAGTCAGAATCATCTTGAAAATATGTCGCAAAAAGGAATTTCGTAAAAAATAAGGACCTCTTGTAAAAAAGTTATTTTTTAGAAAGACAAGTAAATATTACTGAGAAGTAACTTTTTTATTTAAATTTTGGTATCATGCATGATCCAGTATCACCAATCATAAAATTTTAAGAAACTTCAATTGAAACAAAATAAATTATACAACCTTACTGAATTTATATTCACAACAAAACCAAATGCCACAGAAATCTTCATGTTGTTGTCCTGAGATATCAATTTTCACTGATGGCATCCTTTTAATGTAAATTTATTAACTATTTAGTTGTGATGTTTACATGCGACTCCTTCTATAGTAAAAAACATTTTTACAACTTCCATACACTACTCTGAAAATACACTCAAATTACATTAAAATTTGAAACGTTTTGAAAATTTATTCTTGAGTCTAGATTCAGTATCAATTCTATGTCTTGGATTGTTAAGTCAAGTTCGGGAGGAATCACCTTAATATACTTTTACGTCAGCAAATAATGATATTTTTAATGATAGAAAAACAGCAAGAAAAATCAGGACAATTCTGTGACGATGATAGTGAAGAGACCGTTTCATCACATGATGTAATTTCCATCTATTTATTATTCGGTAATTTAGGAAATAATTGTTTGTGATATATTTTTAGAAAAGCATTCAACGAAATATAAGCACAATCATCGACTATATGTCTATACCTCCTCTACACTTCGTCATCCATCACGGCTGGTTTAACATGGACTTTAAAGATAGTGTACTAATAAACGATACCGTCTCAACTATGGACGGTTTTGGTGTAATGAAATTTCTCAATACGTTGCATCATCGAGATCGCTTGAATAATAATACTCGCATTTAATCCAGAGAATTTTTAAACATATACAATTGTTCTACTAAGTAATAAATATTAATAATTTATTCAAATGCTTTCGATTTCCGTGCTATTTGTATTGTGATGGAATTGCGCTAACAGTTTTGCAGCATCGTCGGCGCAGTAAATTTTTTCATTTGCAATATCCAATGTGTCGGGTATTTTATCCCCCATTTCTTCAAAAGTCTCATCGCTCATGTTGAGTGTTGAATGTGACTGTTTAACAGGTACTTCAATCAGTTGAAGAACATCAGGATCAACTTTATCGTCCACTATGCTGCCCACCTTCAAGTCGCGTTTACTGCCAAGACTGTCATCCTCCCACTTGTTTTTCATTCCCCAGTAAACGTCGGCGTCCTCATCGTTGTAGCTCCGTCGCTTCTTATTACTACTAACTGCTTGCCGTCGTCTTAGCGCCTGCACAATGGCATGCACATTTTTTACGTCGCCCAACTCATTTATAACCTGAAAGTGCATATTGTGTTGCATAAACGGGCGCGCGCGCACGCGATAAGGCCAAAACACTAAATGTGTAATAATTACTTGGGGATCAGCTTCTGGCATGTGGCCAACTGTCTGTAACCAAACGCGTCGCATCATATCTGTAGGTAAATCGAAACTATTACGCTTTCTTGGTGAACAAATACTCTGCGAGTTGCACAATTCTTTTGTTCCCGGCTTCGGATCTCTACATTCGCTATCTTCAACGAGAACATCGTCAGCTCCTGGTTTTTGAACTTCGCGTACACATTCAACGTCTCTCGATCGTACGCCCGATAAATTTTTGCATGCTATGCATTTACCCCATTTACCAATGCGCCATCTAAAGTTTAATAATACAGATCCATTTTATAACGAGTACTTGAACTCCAAAACAAATCAAAGTTAATTTGCTATAAATTATTTTTAATGTGTTTCGTTATATGTAGATAATTGAATTTTGAGAGTGTGGGCAGATATTAAAGTGTCATTCGCATTTATTTTAAAATATTGCAAAAATTTCGAGCCCGCAATTATTAATATGAATATTTTAATCCTCTCACTTTGTACGGCAAGCGTGTTCATTACATTTGCGCACTTTCTGCGCCGGTTTTTCTGTTGTCTGGCAGAATGAAGACGAAACGAGACCGGCACGTTCCTCAATGCATTTCGGTTGACTAATTTCCACGCCGCCACCGCATTTCGCCGAACATTCTTCCCATTCGACAAACTCCCAGTGATAGCTCGGTTGATATGTAGACCTGGATGATGGCTCCGCGTATTTATAACGATATCCGACATTCTCATTTCCGTAAAATACCACCTAAATGTAAATTATACGAAATCAGCGCGGCGGCAAAAATTATTGTACACTTAATTGTTGACGCTCATCGCAATGATTAATTGTCAGATTTAACAACGGGCGAGTCGTATATTTTTAACGTCAAATGTTGAATTCAGCCAGCAACAAAAAAAACAATAATTTCATGCTCGACAATAAACTACCAAAATGTCTTCATTTACTTTACAATTCTCGGTCGTTAAAGATTTTCGCTTTGCAATAAAATTTGAATATAAATTTCTTATCGCTAAGCTTACATAAGCGCTTTCCATCCTTTTTTTAGAAAAAAATCATCGCTTTTTGATGCTAACCGAAAACTACTTTTCATTATATTCGATATATAGCGCGCACAGAAAAAATTAATTCCTCTATTCCATTCAATCAAAAAAATGTATATAAAAAGGTAGAAACGAAGTTATTGTAGCTATTTCAGCGGTTTATTTTCTGAAGGATGTTATAAATTTTGATTTGTAGCATTTTTATAGCCAGGTGTGCTCACATTATCCACCTCTTTATAAAACGAGCGGCTGCCAGCCAGCCAACGAGGAGCAAGCAGCAGCGCGATGAAATTAATTCAAGTTTTCATCATCATACTGTGGAAACATTCAGCAAAGCATCGATCGTTCATCCGCGCCGCCATCCACCTTCGCGTCGTTTGTAGGCCTCTCTCCACCACCCACACACACTCACACGAACACACCACATCTATTACGACCCCATGTACTCTTCACACATTTTGCCACATATAAAAATCATAAAGCGTCAAGCGCTTTTGTTTCACTTATTTATCATATTCAGCCGAAAGGCAAACATAATCGTCAAAAAAAAAGATTCTTAAGATAAATGTAGATTCAAAAATCATTTCGCAGAATGAATGGGAGGCAAACAACATTCTGACAATTGTCTACAATGTCAATAATAAAATCTTGTTTATGTAGCAAATTCATTATGCGCAAAAAATGGTATACAATAGTAACATATGCATTACCTACTTAAATTAGGAATATGTACCAAAAAAACATTTTTTTTAGGAAAGCCTACCAAAAGTAAATAGTGTTTATTCTGTTTGCGGAACAATGTTCCAAACGGGGAATTTTCTGTCTGTGTTGGAGATTTTTCTATTCTATTTTCATGAGAATATAAAGTGTCAACCGTTGTATTTATCTGACAAGTTGGCAAAAAGTCCCAAACGCGGACAATTTCATGTTCCAGGTTTTTGCTGGAACACTTTGCTGTACCATCAGTTCCATCTAATGTCATACGCAAATAAGTTTAAAGGTTACCTTATCTAATACATCTAATATTAATAACAAGGTTATGTTTGTTTCCCGTTCAATGTAAATGAAAGTTCAACAGCGCTAAAGTAGCAACTTTTTGAACTAATCTGTTCTATTTGCAGCACTTCAATTGACAGTTCCAAGAACTGTCAGGAACGTTGTTCCATGTTCCAGGCTAAGCAAATAGAATAAACCCAATAAAAATAATCAAATTATTGTTAAAGTGAAATTTCGTTCCTTTAGTAAGTAAAATATTTAATATAAATAGTGTTTCATAATCTTTTCAGATCCTAGTTAGATGATGATGAATTTTTGTGCCAAATTTTCTTAAGCCTTTAAAGCCAAGCTTGAGCACAAACATTGCAAGAACAGCAGACAGATACAACGATCAAAATTTTAAGTCTCCGTGGCAACTCAATTTCAAATTATTTTTAACTCAAATATCTTCCATTTTATACTACACATTATTAACATTCTCTAATATAGGTTTTTAGCTTATTAGTTGCATTTTTTGATTACTTACGTCGTAGTCTAATATAATATTAAACATCAAACGCAAAAGTTTGAAAACTAGTACACAAATTTAATAAAATTTAATCGTGTTATTTCAAAATCGTGTAAAAAGACCGTGCCAGAGGGAGTTGATTGTATTAACGAAAAGTTATTTTCATCCATCTCGCTAGCTAAAATGCTATCAAATCGTTACATGCATACATTTCATGCGTGTTGTGGTGCGAAAAGCGGTAGAAACCCTAAACAACCTGACAAGATAAGAAATTAGTTAGAATTTTAACATTTTGCTTTTTAAAAACTGTTAATAGCTGCTATTTTTGATTTCTTCAGTGGGAAGATTAGATCAAAACTTTAAAAAATATAGGATACTCTCAATTATCCTCAAAATTCTCATCTTAGTAAACGGCGATTTCGATTTAACTATTTTAATTATACATTAGAGCATCTAGCAATATTTTCTTTTAGGAATTAGTTTAGATAAAATGAATTATTATTCTTCAAGGCTTCGTGACTTTGCCTTCTTGGAAATTTCATTTAACTTACAACTCTTGTTCATTAAATGTGCGTTATTCGTAGATATTATATTAGAGAAAACAACAATGTAGGTATAAATGTGAAAACTGATACCACCTTGTTATATTTGAAGTATGTCCGGAGAGAATTTTAAGTTTTTAGTATTCTGTTGTGTTCTTTAAAATTGTCTTCTTAGAAATTTAATTCAATTTATTACTCTTGCTTATTAAATGTGTCTTATCCTTATATTACATTAGGGAAACCAGTAAATTAGGTACCAATAGATGCAAAGACTGAAATGATGAATTTAGTAATGTGTTGAATAGTTAAATTTTGTTTTGATTTGTTCCCATTTCATGTAGCGTTTTAGTTTTGTGGTTTTTCCGCAAATCGCTTAATTTGAGATACTAGTGCCACTCGTTATCATGCACAATCGAGTGTTTACGGTATGTAAATTTATTGTGCTATTTCCAAATCGAGAAAAATGACCGTGTAAAGGATTTTGACGTGTTAAGAGAAAAAAATTATCACATTGCAATATCTGAAGTGTGGACGTAGAGAATTTTAAATTCTCCGCGAATCGCTCAATTGGCGATGGCCGTGACACTCATTATGATGCACAATCGGGTGGTTGGTGTATATAAATATACAGTCTTATTTCAAAATCGAGAAAAATGACCGTGTTATTGAAATTTATTTTGATTTGTTCCCTCTTTATGGAGTTTCAATTTTGCGGAATTTCCGCGAATCGCTTAATTTGTGATAGTCGTGCCACTCATTATTATGCACAATAGGGTATTTACTGTGTTATTTTTAAGTCGAGAAAAAGACCATGTATCGAATTAAGGCGTATTAGCGAAGACATAACAATTCAAAAGCATTTTTTCATTGACATGTCATTTCAAAACCCTGTTAGAGTGTAGTAACGAAAAGAATGCTCCCTTTTCCTTGGTGGGTGTAGTAGTAGCAGACAGACGGTACAAAGACTAAAACTCGACGTCTAATCTAATTCAAGTCAATGATTGCCGTCGCAAAGAAGAGCGAAACGCTTAATAAGACCATATAGACATATATATATCCATGAAAGGGAAAAAGGGGGCGCGCAGCGCGGATACATGTACACACATATACACACACACATACATGCACGTTACCCACAAAGTAGATATATTTTAAAATAGCTTTAAATGAAGACTTCACGTTCAGAGATACTTAAAATAGAATATATACTTTGAATGAGCTACACAGCGAAACCGCAATGTTATGTCTTATGCAACCTCCTATTCGTCGCGGCTTTGCATATTATGTATATCATTTCGACGTGTTCATGCATAATTTATTTTTATAAAGCTTTACCCATCACTCAACTCAATGTGGGATATTTCTCATCATCTTCATTAACACATTCGCCAACCACATCCAAACACACACACACACACATACAAAATTATAATCGCGTAATTATATCCTACTTACGTGTAAAGCTATACACTAATTAAGCATCGGCGCAGGTTAGAGATTAGCCTGGCTAAGTTAATTGAAAAATCCGCGCGCTAATACGCAACGAACACGCAAACGCATTAAATTCCACTCTTTGCGCTGCTGCTGCTGCTGCTGTACACTCGTACGAAGTGGTAGCAATACAGTAAAAACTTACAAACAGCACAATGTTTTCTTTCAATGGACCATGAATGATCAACAATTCCTTGTTCGGTTCGGGATGACTATAAATACCTTCAGCTCCTCCTATTTCTCGTTGTCCGTCCGGCTGTTCCGTACTGTAAGTAAAAAAACAATTAAACATATATCAACACAACAATAAAAAGAAAAATTGCACAATATTTATATATATATAAATTTATACTCTTGTTATATATATATATATATATATATCTATATCTAGATTGTAAGAAGAAAGCAATGGAAAAAAATGTCATCGCTCTTACAAGTCTCCATTCAAATAAAAATGCTTTTCATCGGGGCCAGTGAGAGCAATCGTATTTTGCGATGGCTTCAGTTCCTCAACAACAATATTCCTGCAGCCCCTGAATATGACAGCAACCTTTACGTAGCCTTTATAACAAAAAATAAAATAATATAAAAAAGCATTCCCGTACAATTCCATGTGCCATAAAGATGTGTATATGTGTGTGTATAAAATATTAAAATTGAAAAGGAACGATCATCAAACAAGAGTTTTCGTCCAAATTATCTAACGCGCAATTCTTCTTCAAATTTAAAAGGCGCAGCCGAGTGTTAAAGTATTGAATAGATTACGGCCCTTAAAATTGCAAAGTGTATGAAAGCATTTCCGTTTTTCGGCTGCTGCATGTGCCGCCGATATATTCCCAATAATAAACGTATTCCTATTTATTAGATCGTGTTGTTTTGCTCTTTCTCGCGCGCGCAAAGCAAACTTTTTAATTGAAAACTTTTTTCATTTGCAGTGGTGTAAATAAAAGATTTTATATTAAAACGAGTAAACGAAATAATAATAATAATAATAATAAATGGAATAAAAATGTTAAACCTTGTCCTGGTGGACCTTGAAATACTTTATCGATAAGATTGCACTCGGTGCTGTCGCCTTTGCACACTCCGCATTCATCTTCGATCGCCTCCGAATCGATCACATAATCGCAGCCCACCGTCTGCAAAACGTTCGCTTCACTTATAATTAAAATTCGATTAATGGTATAGTGTGCTTCTATACTCCTCACCCGACATACGCCCGCAACGCACAGATTCTTCGTGCCCGCTTTGCACGGCGTACCGTCTTGAGCGCGCGGCGCCAGTTTCGCGTAGACGTAGTCATCGTTCAGACAATACAAACTGCACGGCTCACCTATATATGTGACAACAAAACAGAACATAACAGAGGGAAGAGAAGAGAAGACGGTGTGGTACGTGGGCAATCGTCAGCGTTATGGATTATGATTAACATTTTATGTGTATTGTTTTCGGTTTCGGGCAGTCATGCGTATGCATATTTATCTCTTGATAAGCGACTTTATGTGAATAATGGCAATAATTATTCATGTAAACACAATACACATGTCAGGCGGAACAAGACACCTAATAGATCATTCAATTTATCGGCTATTTAGTGAACTGATTAATATTTGTTCGATGGTATAATAGCGTGGCGTGTAATGTGTGCGAAAATGCCCATTTCAATAACATAAATTAAAAGAAAAATGTTATGTCGGTTTATGTATAGTTGAATATATCAAACATAAAATCATTTACCATCCTTCATGTACGGTTGCCACTTGTGTAACTTATCTTCAAACGTCTCATTGTCGAAATTCGAACATTGTACGGCACGAAATGATGGCGAACCTTCCGGACATGACTATAAAATAATAGATTATATAGTTATTGTTTTGCTGGTTTGCTTTTAAAGGAAAATTCCCCAAACTTGAGTGTTGCATATTTTAAACTTGATGCGTTCCCCCGTACAGTAACGACCTTTATGTTGTGGCATTGGATTATTACAATCTCTTTCGGCAATTGATACGCCGCCGCCGCAGCTTCTCGAACAATCGCTAAATGAAGACCATTCACCCCAGCCACCATTAATTGCTTCTGGACGTTCTCCAATTTCAACACATTTCTTATTATAGCACCACTATAACAACATAATTCTCAGCAAACACAAAAGTCACACAGAAAATTCCACCCGCATGCTAGCATGATAGCATGATAGCATGATAGCAAGCAGCAGCAGCAGCAAAACCCTTTTCTATTTACATTTCGGCTAATACAAAGCATAAACAATACAGGAAATTGAAGAGTATTCGGATTATTATCGTTTCGGATGAGATATAAAACGAAATAACAAAAAAAGGGGCTGCACAAAGAGAGCAAATAGCAACATAAATAAAAGGATTGTAAATGTATTACATATGTGCATGCAACAACATTCTCTAAGTACCTACCATATTCTCTCCGCATTTCGTTCCATCCGCTGGCGGTTCGTTGTTTGACATGCATGTTTTTGGTTCGGTTTTGCAAAACAATTTCTCGCAGAACTTGGCTGGTTCCACTCTACAAACTGATGAACCTGGAAATTCAAGCTGACATTGATATTTAGCATCATATACAGTTCCCGGCAGCATATTATTGTCTTGATATAGCGAAATTTCTGGTTCATCGTTCAAACATTCACCCAAATCATTACTGAAAAGATTGATAAATATATTGCATCAAACTGGTTGCGGCGCTGCAACAACCCAACACAAAGTAACGAAGCCACGAATCTTTTCCTCGTTTTCAGTTATCGTTAGGCATTCATTTTTCTGAATAGGGATTACATTAATAATATATATCTACTCTGCATGTTTATGATATAGTATAATCGTAACATAAGTGAACGTTGTTATGTGCTCGAAGTAAACTTGCTTTAAATAACTAATTTGTGTGCAAGACGTATGCAATTATACTTGTATTATGTACATTGTTATTTAAACTAAGTAGACTCGTATTTTTAGGGAAAAAATTTTAGCGCGCGCGCTCGCTACCTCGACACGAGTTCCAACGTGAAGGAAAGAAAAAAACTCGATATAGCAAATTTGTTTAAAATTCAAATCATGAATTAAGTTCGTAGTAGTGCTACACTTTAATTACATGTTTGGAATAAAGTTGAAAGCACGCGCGTTCGCCAAACTAAGAAAAAAGTATATAACTTACTCAAAAAATGTGGTAATGAAAGTTCTACTACACGTAGACCATGTGTTGGTGTGCGAATGTACGTAGGGAGACATCACGTAGTAGGATTGATCTTCTGCTTGAGGTTTGCATCCGGAAATATCCTCCTTGTCGTGTGAACATCCCATACTGTTAACATACACACATATACATAGAAAAAAAGAGGAGTATAAAGCAAAACGGTTTCGTCAAGTGTAGAGTGGGTGTGTGTATGAGTGTACGTGTGTATGTTGGATGTATCTCCCTTAAGTTGTTCGTCAAAATGTACATACACATGACCTATTTCGTGTGCAACAACAACTCCCAAGATTAGTCCTCCATCTTCGTTAATAGCGCATGGTTTATCACTTGTACATGCAGCCGCCACGTACGCCAATCCCAAGAGGCCACAATTCGCCGTCTTGTCCGCACATAAATCATACCTGCAATGCAAATTCATATTCTTCTTCTATCATTATGCAATCTCCAACTCACTACCTAATAATTTATACGGCTGGATGCAACTGGATGATGACTGTCTTGACGGCGCATATAAAACGCCAAAGCCAGTCAGCCAGCCATCGACTAAATATTTATTAGATTAGCATTAGTCTGCATACATATGTATTTGCACGCACGGTGCTGCGATCAAACTAAATGCAGTGTAAAAGCAAAATTTTGAAAGATGATTGATAGTTTTCATCCAGTGGCAGAGATAAGAGAGAAATGTGGTATATAACAAATATGTCACGGGATATCAATTTTGACTTCCCCTACTTGACGTCCGTATATAAATTTTAAACTCATATAGTTTAAATGCGTTATATTCCAAAATGCATGGAATAACATTTATTATGAGGCAATTTTCAAATATGTTCTATGTAAATGCGTTTAAAATTAGACAATTTCTTTTTCCTTCTTATTTCTGGTTCGGATAACGATGCAGAAAAACCACTCGCGCTCGCTCCGCTCTTTGATATATGAATGTGTAAAGAATGAAAGCATTTTTACTGCAAATACCAAAGATAATATATATTTTTGCAGTCTTTATTGTCGGCGATGTTGTTGTTGCGCTTGAAATTGAATGAATCTATCATCGTAGAGAAAACTTGAAAACTCAACAAGTAGATGACAGATAGAAAGTTTTGTTGTTGATCAAATACCTAAACATTCGTAAACTAACACAACACAACAACACAGATATTGTTAACGATAATATAGTTCCCGCAACGATATTTCACCTTCTTCTCCTTTGCCAACCCTCATTATAACTTCTATGTTGTAAAATTTCGACCATACTATAATCTCCCAACGACCGCCTCCCCTCTTTTCTTCCTTCAAAAAGTAATAAATTTGTTTCGCGCATTATCATCATTGAGGGAACTATAACGTTTATTTATACGCGGCGTGAATAAATAATCAAGCGCACAGTGCGGTGGTGGTGCGTTACCTCGTTAATAATACGGCAATGTCGTGATGATTGGGATTTTTAATATCCTTTGGATTAATAGTTTGCTGCCAGTTGCAGAAGCTGGCTAAACTTTTATCAGCATCTTGACTAATTGCTAAATCAATTTCCTCCTCTTCCTTTTCCAAGTACATTATACGAACAACAACCACGTCGATTTGATTTCCAGTCGATGCATCATGATAGAAATCTGATACCTATTGATAAGCGCAGGAAAGAATGAATAAAAAGAACTGGTGTAGACGTAGTAGTAGAGTATATGTATGTATGTACGAGGGTCATTCAATAAGTATCGAGACAAATTACTACTACACAAAAACAACCGACTTGATCTTTATGAAACTTGCAGGACATAAAGGTAGCAACCTTGGGATGACATCTGATCAGCTGTTCAATCTTATTTTGTAAATCTCAAATTTACTCAGTTATTGTTGGCGAGTCCACTCGAGAATAACACCGTGGAAGTCTTATGCTTCCACTCAAGGTTCTATCGTTTTGACTCTGGCTTATAATAGTGAATCCATGTTTCATCACACGTTGTTACAATACTTTTGAAAAAATCTTGCCTTTCAGTAGAATATCGATGATTAAACTGTTGACTAATTTGAAGCCGAGTGTCTTTGTGAACATTCGTGGGTTGTCTGGGCACCCATCTCACACAGGTTTTCTTGCAGCTTGTGAATAATATTTCAACACTCGCGCTTACTTTTTCACTTATCAGTTCAACAGTGATACGGATATTGTCTCGAATTAACGTATCAATTCGAGATTCGAGAGAGAAAGTCCCCTTCGACCGGTCGTCCACTGCGTTTTCATCAAATTTTTTTGAAACTGTTCTACCCCTTTGTAAAAGTTCAAACGATTTAAACAACTGTCTCCGTACACTTTTAACATTCTTTCGTCGATTTTACTAACTTTCTCACTTTCCGCGACTAAAAATCTGACCACTTTACGTTGTTCTCCCACGATGCAATTCTCGAGCAGACTCGCCGTCATTAACTGAGTAAATTTGAGTTTATTTTTGCAAAATATGATTGAACAGCTGACCAAATGTCATTGCAAGATTGCAAACTTTATATGGCTTAAAAGTTTCATATGGACCAATTCAGTTGTTTTTGTGTAGTAGTAATTTGTCTCGATACTTATTGAATGACCCTTGTATGTAATGCATACGTGAACGCAACAAGCGATATAGCTAGCTAAAAATTGCATGCACAGCGTTTTAATTAAGAGATTTAAGGAAATGCATTTAATAACCACGTGCTGTGGTAGGTATAATTAATAGATTCCTAGAATTTATTTAAAACGGCAATTATATGCGTATATCGATATGGCAAAAAAGCAACAAAACAAAAAATAATTATACGCCGCGTCGAATTATTCATTAGACTATATATCGTGCGTCAATAATAGAGAAATTTTGCGAAAATATTTATCACATGCAAGACGACGACGCTCGCGAACACATCTTTTAACTACTTGTTGGCGCGTTGGGTAATTAAAATTGCGATTATAACATTATTAAATGTCTTGTAAATGTAAATGAAACGTATAAAATATTTTACGCATTCATGATTAACGTATGAAGCTATTTATCAATTTAATTCCATTTTAAGTTCTGTCCCCATTTAAAACCTGTTGTTGGTTAAAGTTTGCTCAAATATAATAAATTTTGTATTTAAAAAAAGTAACATTTTACACCGTTCGTTTTTTTTTCTTTTGATAACAATTTAGAGATGACGTAATATAGATTATATTATATCTATAGTAAATGTAAAAGTATTATTGATTGAAGGTCAATTTTGCTCTTAATACGTCTTGAAAAAGGCCACCAAACAAGAAAAAAATGAAATATTATAAAAAATGATTAATCATAATACCATATTCATAACTGTCAAGATGTAGAGTTCATAATCCGTGTTTTGGTGATGTTTGAGAAATGCTTTATCGCAAACTAAGAGCGTTTCTATATAGCGATGTACACTATCAAGTCCACGCTTATTCTCAATTTTTGGTGTTTCATCAATCAAGACATCTCGCAGCCGCTTCTTCCACGCGTCGCGCCAATCCTCGCTCGTTCCACACTCGGGCCCCGACCGTTCACGCTCCAAGTCATCATCAGTTTCGGCACGGCGATAGATGAGATGAAGATGCTGACCGCGCTTGTTCGGCGCGTGTCCTTCCACCGGCTCGACGAGATGCATCTGGTGCTGCATTCGTATATACCCAGCCTAAAAATGGAAAATCGTTCAGCATTACATCATCGACATGGTGTGGTAAAAGGGACCAGGCCGTCGCATGTTGAGAGGGCGACGCGCGAACCGACGATGCCACGAATGCGGCCCGTGTAGTGGCAGAGCCGTGCGCCGCCGAGCTGTCGCAACCGAACGTCGTTCACGTTCAGCGTCGGATCGCGGCGTTCGACGATCGCGCGCGGCGCAACCAGCCCATGATTCGGCCACAATTCAATGTGATGCTCGCGGCCGTTGATTGTAATGCCGTAATGAACGTTGTCGTTGTCGTTGTCGTCATCGTTGCGCTTGAATCGATCCATCTCCTCCGGCCGGTGGATGAAGTAATGCGGAATCGAGAATGATAGAAATCGTCCATTATCTGTTAGTTTTCTCGGCACAAACAGTTCGTATGCGTTTATGTCACGTGTATACCTGCCTTGCAAATCAATGCCATCATGTAATAATTTATTTTAATTATTAGCAATTCTTTTATTGCAATTCCGAGAAGTGGCTTTGGGTGGAATTTGCATTGTGATTTGATTGGTTCGATCCCGCCACTCGCCTTTCTCGAAACAAATCACAATTTATAATTGCAATAAAAGAAACATAATTAATGCAAATAGGAACTGTTGTTCCCATTCACTTATTTGCAACAACCGACATTTTTATATATTGCGATGCGCAATTTATTACTTACCATGCAATAGGGCATCAATTGTAGAAACATCATAGAAATAAATCAATATTATTATTATAAGCAGCATACTGTCGTCTAACTAATTGATTGTCATTAAAACGTCAGCTATCTTTTTTTGTGTGTATTCAAATTATGATAGTATGATTCAAAAAAAGTCAAAGAATGAGTCAGCTGCTAGCAGCTCGCTGGATGATACAAAAATTTGCATTTTTCCTATACAAAAAAAACCGATTGTATATTATTACATAAGCAAAAAAAAACGAGTCAACGATTAGAATTTTTAATCGGTGTCTTTTGATATTCTAATCGTTTATTCAACCTACTCGCGCTGCCACTAATCATTAAATGAAGATGAAGAATAAATTGCAATATGATAAAGCAATATAGCGACATTTATTCGCATCCGAAATAATAAAACGTGCGCGCAAGCAGAAAAAAACAATAACATCGCAGCAGAAAAAAAAACGTTATTGTATGACTCAATATTATATCCACCTGCTATTTTATTTTGATTCTGACCTAACAGGGAGTGTTCCTTACTTACATAAGCCCCTGACCTTCTATTCCAAATTCGATCTCACAGTTCAATTTTTTATCCATGTCAATCAAAAGGTTCAATGTGAAGGGTAATAAATAAGATTGCAAGAGAGATGAATCGAACGAGGAAATGATCGATTTCCTGTTTCAATCGAATACCAAACTAATTTTTAATTGTCAATTCGATATAAAATTAATTTAGGTTGTTGCATTAATAACAATAAATATATATATTGGATGAAGTAAAAAAATCCTAACTGTATATGGATTTAGCAATAAAAACTAGTTTCTTTTTATATTAAATATACAGGGTGTTGATTACGTAGACATTTTTTCATTGCATCACTTTTCATTTATTTAATAGCAAATATTTAAATGCTTTAAAGTTTAGGGAATAACTTATTTATATAATTTTTAAAGTAGTTTTATAAACTTCCTGATGAGAAACAACAGAAATTCACAAAAATTTCATGTGCAACGTTCATCGTATCAGTTTATTACTTTAAAAACGTGAAAATGAATGAAAATTATTTTTACATCCCCTCTGTAGATTAATCAATTGTTTAAAGTTAAATTATTAACTTATTTCTATAATTTTCAAAGTAGTTTTATAAATGTCATGATAAAAAATAACAAAAATACCCAAAAGTTTCATGTCAAACGTTCCTCCTATAAATTTATTGCTTAAAAAACGTTAAAATGGAAGAAAATGCTTATTACGTTTTCCCTCTGTATATTTATGAATTAGGCATTTACTTATTTCTACAATTTTTAATATAGTTTAATAAATATCCTGATGAGAAGGAACAAAAATACACAAAAATTGCATGTCCAACGTTCCTCTAATCAATTTATTGTTTTAAAAATGTGAAAATGAAAGAAACTGTTTATTACGTACCCTTTGTATATTAATGAATTAGGCATTAACTTATTTCTATAATTTTTAACAAGTTTAATAAATGTTCTGGTGAGAAGCAGCCAAAATACACAAATATTTCATGTACAATGTTCTTCCTACAAATGTATTACATTAAAAACGTGAAAATGAAAGAAAATGTTTTTTACGTTCCCTCTGTATATTAATGAATTATGCATTAACTTATTTCTATCATTTTTAAAGTAGTTTTATCAATGCCATAAAGAGAAACAACAGAAATACACAAAAGATTCATGTCCAATGTTCCTCCTATCAATTTATTGCTTTAAAAACGTGAAAATGAATGAAAATACTTATTACTATATTAATGAAATGGCAAAATATTTGATAAATAAATAAAAACGTCAATTGTAGTGAGAAGTAACAGAAATACAGAAATATTTCATGTGAAACGTTCGTCCTACAAATTTATTGCTTTAAAAAAGTGAAAATGAGTGAAAATGTTCTTACGTTCCCTCTGTATATTAATGAATTGGAAAAATATCTAATAAATAAATAAAAATGTCAATAAAACAGTTTACGGTTGTAAATAATGACTAATAAATAATATTTAATGTAATAAGTTAATGATGGTCTTCTAATATATATTTAAAATGACTTAACTGCTATAAATGGTAAATAATAATTAACAATTTTCAAATATGGAAACGCAACAACCAAACAGGATATGATAAAAAAATTTATATAATTATCTTTATACACATTACATATCTTTCGCATTTTACAAATGATTTGCAATTAATTATTATAACACTTTGATACGTATTGCAATTAATTGCAATATGTATGTTTCTCGAAAATAAAAAAATTGATGTAATTCAAATGTTGATTCTGATAAATTTTAATAGGGAATTAGTCCATCTGCGGCGCGGTATTTAAAGGGACAAATAAAGTGATTGTGGTTTTAGCATCAAGCAAATAATATTTTATATTCAAATGATAAAATATTCAATTTATCATTTTGCAATATTACTACCGCAATTTTAATTGAATAATAATTTATCAAAAGGCTTTTATAATAAAATCTGCGTACATGTTTATGTTATAAATATTGAATCAATCTTACTTAAGAAGTCATAAATTAATTATTTATGTTGAGAAATAATTTGCTGAAATTAGATTTATAATAATTTTATATTCTGCTCAGATTAATACTTTCTAAAATTACTTTATTTATCACAACCAGGCGAACCAGCCAGCGTCAACATGAATGATTAATTTATTTATAATGCCCTTTTTACTACTGCACTTTAAACTAAAAAATTATTGCAAGAATTATGCTGCATTAAAGTACTATTTCTTTGCAGACCATTAAATTATTAATAATGTTTTATGACAAACTGGTTAATCTGCTCATTCCAATTGCAGATAATTCTTATTTGACATGTTTATTTAATCGATGTACCATTAAGTTACTTTTATCACAATCCCCTAATTAGATAATAAACAATATCGTTTTGATTTTTACATTGCCAAAAGGATATATAATACCTACTTAAAGTTTTGACCGGGCAACAATTAATCGTAATAAGAAAATGGTAGATCTATGCAATAACATTCCCAATTTTAATGTAAAACCACCAAAGTTGCGAATTATATCGTATGTACCCAACCGTAGTAACAAACATAAGAGGAGTTACAATGTGGAATAACATGAATGAAGGTAGAATACTACTGCACTTTAAACTAAAAAAATATTGCTAGAATTATATGCTACGTAATGTTTCTTGCAGACCGTTAAATTATTAATAATGTTTTATGACAAACTAGTTAATCCGCTCATTCCAATTGCAGATAATTCTTATTTGATATGTTTATTTAATAGATGTAACATTAAGTTACTTTTATCACATTCGCCTAATTAGATCATAAAACAATCGTTTTGATTTACACAGCGCCAAAAGGATACTTGAAGTTTTGACCATAGCAATAATTAATCGTGATGAGCAAATGGTAGATCTATGAGAAATAACATTTCCAATTTTGATGTGAAACTACCCAAGTTGTGAATTATATCGTATATCCCATCCTCAGTAACAAACATAAGAAGAATTACAATGTGGGATAACATGAATGAAGGTACAACTGCAATTTAAATATATGGCAAGAATTATGCTTAAATTATTAATATTGTTGTAAGACAAACTAGTTATCTGCTCATTCCAATTGCAGATAATTCTTATTTGATTTGTTTATTTAATCGATGTAACATTAAGTCACTTTTGTCCCATTCGCCTGATTAGATAATAAACAATATCGTTTTGCTTTACTTAAAGTTTTGACCAGCAATAATTAATCGTAATGAGAAAATGTATGATGTGTGAAATAACATTCCCAATTTTGATGTAAAACTACCCAAGTTGCAAATTATATATATACCCAACAAAAGAGGAGTTACAATGAATGAAGTCAGTACATCAGTTTAACAAGCATTGGAATATATCTACTTACTCAATATTTTATTAATTAAAAATAGTTTAAAATATTCTATGAATACAATACATATTTTAGTTCTACATTGAAAAAATACGTTCCAATAGTGCTAATCTTTTAATATTTCAACTTATTAGATATTTTATATATGTATACACTAAATATGAAGTTAGATTCAAGTTATTAATTAATTACTACATGGCCACATCTCCAAAGGATTGTTACTCGGTTAAATTATTTCGAAATAATTTCCCCATTTTCCTGTTCTAGCAATAATGATTATAAAATGTGCTAATAAATAAAGCGGGAAAGTGTAGCGGAGAATTTATTTTCCTATTTTCAACTGAGCCCTGTTTTGCTATAAGCAATCAGCAAATAAAAATTTATAGTTTGATAGCAAATAACATTAACGACATTGTAGGAAAATCGTATAGGTTTATATAGTATATATATACTTAACAGTCAACCTGCTTTTATTGCACGTTTTATTGCAATTAGTAATTAGTACATAGACAGCTAATACTTAATAAAAAAGCGATTCGAAGTTTATAGATGAATGTAGTTAGTTGTAAGTTATTTGCAATCAAAACAAAAACGTACATTTTTTAACAAGCTAATCAACGTACATTTCCACCTTTAACGTTGGTAGCCTATTTCTGTCCAATTATCAGTAGTAAACCTTAAAACGTTACTTAATTATTTTCAAATCATTATCTTTTATTTTACTGTTTGAGATATAAATAGCTTGGCTGCATCTGCACAAAGTTTAATTGAGTTATTTAGAAATAAAACATTTTATTTTGTATACATAGCTAACTAATAAATATAAAAAAACATTTTAATTTATTTGTAAGATAATCAAATTTTATTTAATTACTATACCTTGTTTGATATTATATGATCACATTTTTTATAATTTTTTGAACTGCATATTACAATAATTAATGCGCCGTATTACTTACTTACACTAGGAAATATTTGAATTATATCTAATTATACATTCCAATTGTTTGAAATTATCAAATAATACGGCTTAGATTCGGTGTAGCCGATAAACATGGAATATAATACAAAAAAAATAATATAGTGTTACTGCAATTAGGATTACTGCAAACTTTGCCATATAAATAAAAAATATCTCTTTATCGTATTTTTCAGAAAGCATTCGGTTATTGATATTGTAATAATAGAAATTAGACGCGTGGAAATTTTCTTTCAAGCATTATTTACTATTTGTGTCTCAATTACTTTAACAATTGAACGGATGTTGATAATATTACTATTTTTGTGCAAAAATTAATGTAATACGATAAATAATTAATTAATTTAATACTTTTTTTTTCTAAAAATATAAACAATCCACATTTTTATACACTTTAGTTCATTTACACATTGGGATTTTATGTCTTAAAGAAAAAGTCATTACCTACCCATTCTTTCGCTCTCTGTATACTCGGATGCTTCTTCAAATATTTAAAAATATGTGATATATTACCTACTGGTTCAATTTTACTAATAACAAATCAAATATTGTGTTAAAAAAAACCAACAATACTTAATAGTGTCAAAAAATTGGCGCATATAAGAAAAACCTTTGTATACATTTCTATGCAAGAAATGTTATATTTTCCAGAAAATTTGTAATGTTATGATGATGAAAAAACAGTGAAATTCAGTGATAAACTCTAAAAAACAGTGAACTTTAGTAAAATTCATCAAAAAATGATGAAAAAAAAGTGAAATTCAGTGAAATCATCGTAAGATGATGAGAAAACAATGAAATTCAGTAAATAAATAAAGAAAACAGTAAAATTCATCGACAAATGATGAAAAAATAGTCGAATTAAGTAAAATTCATCTAAAAATGATGAAAAAAACAGTAAAATTCAGCGAAAATTTAGATTTATAACGTACCTCGCTAAAGAGACAGACAAACTGTTTTCTTTTTCCCTTTTTGGAAACATTTTTAAGTAAACAAAATGAAATCTAATAACAGCCATAAGCGTAGTTAATACTATAATAGAACAAATTTTGGCCCGGTTTCACACATTGAAATATGTATTGTCTAGGACAGTGTTTCCCAAACTTTCAACATGTGTGTACCTCTTTGATAAGTTTCGTATAACTACGTACCCCCTCATTAAAAAGTGCATATTATTAATATCGCATTTAGAAGAACAATAAGTACGAGAAACAAAAAATGAAATAAGTATGCTGGTATTTAGTAAAATCTTCTTCAATCAGAAAAATTTGTCTCCTTAAATTAGAGCTAAGTTGAATATTTTAAGCATTTTCGGCCAACAAATGTATGAATCTATTTATTTAACATAATGACTAAGTTGCTGAACTAATTTAATTTTGATTTCGGTTAAAAAGTTTGGGTGGCACGTCTATGATAAAATTACATATACTTTTGTGAGACGGTTAGTGCGTACCCCTTTAAAAGCCTTTGAATACCCCTAGGGGTACGCGTACCACACTTTGGGAAGCACTAGTCTATGACACATAAAAGTATAGATAAGATATTTTCTATGCTGGCGAACAAAATCTCAACGTGTGATACAATGACTTTAAAGATGTATGCATTCAGTTAATATTTAAAGAAAAATGACAAATGTTTGAAAACAGCCAAGGATGGATCATGTATTATGTTTGAATCAAATTTCCCAAGCATTTAGTTTTTAATTAAACCTGTCAATAAATCATCTTTTATGGATAATAAATAATAAAATTTTTATTAAGTAAACAAATCGTGCAGCTCATATATAATTCCTCAATCTTTATTTAAAAATTTCAAATTAATTTTTATTTGAATTTTTCGTAATTGTATGTATTCGTAATATAAACGTTTGTAATTATAACTGAATGAATAGTTCGATAAATAGAAAGTAATTATAACTTTACATAATATAGATAAACAAAAAAAGGCGGTTGGAAAAAGCTTAGCGTAAAAGATGTTTAGTTCGTGAAAAACGCATTAAATTTTAATTGAAAATCTGGTATTTAAGCCATAATTTCCTATTTATTTTCTAATT
>JARJDW010012968.1:0-21453 GCA_030264715.1 Adinopsis sp. GC000173
GGAATGGAATACAAGCAAGAAAAAAGTTAGTTGCGGTGGTTTGGAAAAGTTTGATTCATCAAAAAATTGTTACGCAAGTAATTCGTTAGTTGGTGGAATGGTGGAAGCGCCGGGAGTGAATCGTTTTTTTTTATTGCGCAGAAAAAATTGTCGATTCCAATAATATAGAAAACAAGAAATTGCTTAAAAAATAGCACGTACAACAAAACAGTTAAAACAGTCAAAATTGTCAAGAAAAAAAGTAAACGCAGGAAAAAAAAAAGTAAAATTCGTTAAAAAAAACCTAGTAAAAACAATGAAAAACAATAAAATTCGTCAAGAAGAATAGTAAAAACAGTGAAAAACAGTAAAATTCACTTAAAACATAGTAAAAAACAATGAAAAATAATAAAATTCATAGTCGTTGTCAAAAAAACATATATAAAAATATACCACCTACGCAAAATCTCCTTCACAACCAGATTTAAAGTCGCCACAAACCAAAAAAAAATTGTTTACGACAAATCGCAATTAATAACTTATTGATTGCGGTCATCGTCATGATAAATTTCATCATTTTTTGCAAGAAATGATGTCGATTTCAATAGGATTCATCGTTATATGCTAAAAGTGCCGCCAATGTAAAATTGTCGACGACAAAAACCGCAATCATCGCAGTAACAACAACAACATCGATCGTTGTTGCCAATTAGACGAACGATAAACGCAAAAGCTCAATTTTTTGTGCCTTCGCGCACCGAAAACGATCAAAAGCATCGGCTGTAAAATCGAGGTGAATATTTACATATACATGTTTCCGGAACGATAGGAAATAACGCCAAAGAAGTAAAAAAGAAAATTTACGTTTGCTCGCTTACCCACACACACAACAAGAAGAAAGTGAGAAAAGAATGGCTTCTTACCTGTAACAAATAAAACAGAAAAATCTATTAGAAATGAAACATATACATAAAACAATATAAGCAATTCAAAAAAATCTTATTAGACGACCTTATCGTTATTATACCAACCTTGGCGTCGGTAATTTTTAGTGCAGCACCAAATTATTTTTTAGCACCACCACGTCATCCCACTTAAACCGATTTTTTTTTATGGATATTAATTTGCGTTTGGAAATTTTTGCGACTAATTTTTCTTTGATTTTTTGGCATTTTCCATCAAATTTTTTAGCGACTTTCATCAAACTTGATAGAAAATTGAGAAGAACAAACGTTCTTCGCTATTTTGCATCACTTTTAATAAAAATCCTTAAATATTTTGATGAAAAATGCAGAAAATCAAAGAAAAATCATAGAAAAAAGTCGCAAAATAAAAAATAATTTAGGGCTGCACTAAAAATTGTACTAATTTTACATAATTTACAAAACGAACGGATGGTGCAATTTGCGATTTATTGATTGGTCGTATCGTAGCAGCAGCATCGCATCAATATAATTGTCAGGGTATATATGGTACATGTGTGCGATTAACCAAATTTTCGTTCTCGATTAAATTATTTACTCATTAACTTATATCGATATAGCTATAGCTGGTGGCGTCGAGCCGCGCGCACAAAATTTAATTATCATCGTAACATGGCATGATGCCGCTAACGAACGGAACGAACGATCAGAGTAGAGTGATATGCTAATAATCTATGTCATTTATCAATCGTACAGGGCGAGAGGGCGACAATATACATTTTTTAATCGATTTGAATAAAAAAATGAGAAATAGGGGAATTTAATCGTATGTCAGTTCTTCAGATCAGTTCGTCGGATGGGTAATAAGTCAATAGATGAGTGCGTCAAAAAATAATCTAATTTAATCTTATTTCAGTCCTTCAGATCAGTTCATCAAATCATCCGTCAGATGGGTAATAAATAATGCATTTTAACCTTATTTCAGACCTTCAGATCAGTTCATCAATTCGTTACACTCGTTCAATTTTCTTTTGTTTCTTACACAATGCCACTAGTAAAAACGCAAACAAAAACGAAGAATTCAATATAAATAATAGATGTGAAGAGTGCATTTTGCTGCACTTGCATCACAAACGGCCAACACTCTCAACTAATCCAAGTGAAGAAAAAACCTCGAGGCGATAAATCGTCGTCTCGCTTCTGGCCGCGACACCATATTTATTCTATTCCAACCTTCTTTCTTTTGTTTTCTAACGCGTTTTTCGTTTTCTATTTTTTTATTATTATTATTTTTAGTTTCATCATTATTACCTTGAGGCTCTGCCGACGATAGCATTTCGTGCGATTCAGATAGTATTTGTAGACGTGCGGCGGCAGCGCGCGCTTCGTCTCCTCGCCGATCCATTGATGGTCGCGTACGCTGATCGCCGCCGGCGATACGGGGCAGAGGAGCAGCGCGGCGTGGGGCGGGTGCGCGGGCGGATAGTAGTCGTAGACTACGCGCGGCACGCGACTCATCACCAACAATCAGCAACCGGCAAGCGAACACACTTAATTTCGCACACTTTTAATTTTCAATTCAAAATTTGATTATCAGCTATATTATTATGGTAAAATTTAGAATACGCAATGTTTCGTTGATCTAAAAAAGGCGATTTTTTAGGACTAGGCACTAAACTAGAGTACGTTTCATTCAAAAGTATACATAGGAAATATTTCTCTTAATCCTCTTACTCCAACTTCCACTAATTTCTCCACTTTCCTCCCCTAATTTCTCTACGAACTTCTCCTCATTCCTCTTACTTCAACTTCCCCCCATTTCTCTACCAACTTCTCCTTGTTCCCCTAACTTCAAATTCCCCTCATTCCTCTTCCCAATTCCTCTAAGTTCTCTACATTTCCTCCACTAATTCCTCGCTTAATTTTCCCCCTCATTTTCTCCCCTTATTTCTCTCTTAATTTTCCCCTCATTCTTCTACTAACTTCTTCTCATTCGTCTTACTTCAACTTCCCCTCATTCCCTCTTCCCAATTCTTCTCATTTTTTCCCTTTACTTCTGTCTCCATTTACCACTCATTTCTCTACCAACTTCCCCTCATTCCTCTCCTAATTTTCTCCCCTCATTCATCTCTTAATATTCCGTTTATTGCTTTCTTAATATTCCCCCATTTCTCTCTTTAACTTCCCCTTATTTCTTTCGCCAATTCCCGTCATTCCTATTCTAATTTCCTTCCCTCATTTCTCTCTTAATTTTCCCTGATTCCTCCCTTCAACTTCTAATCATTTCTCTCCCTAATTCCCCTCATTCCCCTTCTAATTTCCTCCCCTTATTTCTCTTATAATTTTCCAAATTTTCTCCCTCTCGTTTTTCTCTCCTTGTTGAAATATTTCCTATGCATACAATTAAATTAAACACACTGCATATACATTATACATATACAATGATGCTGCTTTTCCGTTTAAGTTAGCGACATTTTGTTGACGTGATGAAAACAAATTGCATGGCGAATCGAACCGACTTCTTCCTTCGTCTCCATCGTGTGCCATTCATTAATAATTGATCACAGCCGCCTTCGACTTCGCACTCACTCACTTAGTCAGAGTCAAATTATTAAAGAAACAAAATGCGAAAGAAAACGAACGGAATAATAATAATACATAAAAAATAAACGCCACTCGCAAACAATTAAAAAGAAAAGAAGGAGGACAATACTATACACAGTGGTCCATTTAACTTTGAAACAGTGCATTTTAGGCAAAAATGTTTCGAATAAAAGAATAAAAAATGGGGGGTTCCATTTGAAAAACAAAGTTGATATCAAAATAACCAGCCAAAACTGATAAGTACCATTAAAATTCCGCCTTCATTCTAGTCAACTTTTATTCGAAACATTTTTGCCTAAAATGCACTGTTTCAAAGTTATTCGCCTGTCTCAGGTTAAATGGACCACCCTGTATATACGTGTAATCAATATTTTAGTTTGATGCCATTTTATATATTCTTTTTATTTTTATGTTTTGTTTTAATTTCGGAATGATTGGATTAAGCGCATATAGTTGCGAGCAAACTTAATTAAAAGCAGCAGCAACAGCAACGTCCGTTTTGCTGCTAATGCTGTTGCTTTAATTGAATGACCGAAAAATAATTTGCTTCATTCCGCCACATCCAACATTCTTTATATACACGCTCATGTATGTATGTGTATAGATAGATATACCGGGCCGGATTATTTGTCGTGCCGGGGCCAATTTGTCGCTCGCTAGCTGGCTGCTGCCGCCTTTTTTGTTGCTGCAAGCGAGCGAACGAGCGAGCTAAAAGTTTTCGGCATAAATCTCGCGCATGAATTGGATGGGGGGCGAAGATGCTACTACTATACCTTCTAGCTATCATCTTTATTTATACCGCGCGGTAAAGTTTTCATCTTTTTTCTTTATTTGATTCATTACACTTTATATAGTATACGAGGGTGTTCCAAAAAAGTTGCTAGCTTTTTTTGAAATAGCAAACATTTTTTCTCATTTTTTAGACAAAAATGCAACAAACTGAAATGTTTTATTTATCATCGAAATGATACGCGCGCATTTCGTCGTCGCTAATTAAGTACGACTACGATCATCAAAGTTGCGACGGCATCGTTTGTTGTACACCGCACCGCACGGCCAATTTAACCCTCTCGCTCGTTCGAACAATGCGGAGATGGGGAGGAAATTGGGGGATCATCACAGCGAGAGGAGATATAGTTTCTGATTATGGCGCATGATGTTGTGTATGTGTAGGATATGGAACGTGGACAAATAATTATCATCCTTTACGCAAATATATTCGTATATAAAACGACGACACACAGACCGCGCTCTATCTCTCTGCCCATCTCGCTCGCTTCACAAACAAACTCTAATCACAAAGACTTAATTAATTAGTGTGTGTGTTACGATTTCGCCAGCCTGAAATAACAGCGGCAGCGGCAGCGAATATGGCAATGTAATTAAATTTGCCAGCGACGACGACAAGACAACACACACATAGATCTATCTACACACATCTATAGACAACATTCCTTTTCGCGCTGGTAGGTAGGTATTTCACACACACGCACACACAAAACACGAATACATAACAACATAACACCCCGCATTTCAGCATCGCTTTACATGTGTGATAATTATAATATTTACATAATTGTAAAGTTTTTTCTACTATAATACGTAGATTTGCAATTTTATAATTTTTCAAACATACTGTATAATATAAAACATCAAACGTGTAAAACAGAACAGAACAGATTATTTTTATTTATTGCCAACATTTTTTTAACATACTGTATATGCACACATAGTGAACAAGCACGTTGGGACAATTTCGAGAGAAGCCGGATCGATGATGATGATGGCAAAGAGCGTCGAATCAGCAATAAAATGACTTTATTTTATATCTTTGAACTCGATGATGCAATATTACTACTGCTCAAGATCATATATTGTATGCATCCCGTTTAGCAGATGATAGATAACGGCGCTCAAGCTAATTAGCTCCTTTAAACTCACATCAATAAAAATGCATCATTTTGTAACGTACTGTATTATCGCACAGATGATAAATGTGCGCGCTAATTAGCTTAATTACACTACGGCACATCAATGAAAATGCAGCCGATTTATTATTTCCTCTGACACTCTCGTCGCTCGTTCATGCAGATTTTTAATTAGCATCGACTATATATTAATTTTTGCTACATACTGTGCAAATTGCATACATATTGAAACACGAGCACGTTGCGACAATTTTGATGATGATGATGAGAAAAACGTGTCAATTTAACCAATAAAATGAATTATACTATACGTGGGCAGTCCGAAAAGTTTCTAGCATTATTTTTTTCGTGAAACCACAAATTATTTTTTAGCATCAACCACGAAAATTTTTGATGGATTTTTCTTTGCGTGCGGAAACTTTTGCAACTTTTAATTTTTCTTTGATTTTTGGCATTTTCCATCAAATCTTGTAGCGAATTTCATCAAACTTGATAGAATATAGAGAAGAATATTCGTTTTTCTCTATCTTGCATCACTTTTAATGAAAATACTTACATATTTGGATGGAAAATGTCGAAAATCAAAGAAAAATCGAAAGTCGCAAAAATTTACGCACGCAAAGAAAAATCCATCAAAAATTTACGTGATGATGTTAATAAATAATTTGGGGTTGCACGAAATTAAAAAAAAGCTAGAAACTTTTCGGACTGCCCACGTATATTATCATCTTACGACGTACTGTATATGCAAATCTACATATTGCAGATGATAAACGCGCGCGCTAATTAGCTTAATTAAACTGTGCACATCAATAAAAAACAGTGCACATTTTTTTCCTCTCCTCGCGCGCGCAACTTTTTAATTAGCATCGCTGTTCCGTAATTGCCACAATACACTCTTCCAAAAAAAAAACAAAAAACGCAAACATCAGCAAGTTTCGGATTTCGGAGCGAGTTGATAAAACATGTGTAAATTATTCGCGCGATGCGACGACGAACCTAATGGCTTTATAATCTAACAAAACGATTAATAAATTTCGCATTTCGTGTGTATGTGTGTGTGTGTTCATTATGTGTTAGTAGTGTGCGTTTTGTGCTGGCTGTTCCAGTTTCGTGTCGTGTATAAATTATGCGCGCCCCCGTTCAAATTAACTAAATTGCAAAATATGTGTGTATGGGGTGGGGGAGATGATGCACACCACCACCACACCAACTACCAACTACCAACCACCACAGCACAGCACAACACATGTTTATTATTACGTAATTTACGATTTTCACATAAATATGAATGCGTGTGTTATGCAACCAAGCTTACTTCAGTTTCAATGCCATCATATACAAGGACCGTCTGATAAGTTTACCACATTTTTTCGCCGTCTTTTAACAACGTTTCGCTGATTTTTAATTGTTGTCGCAAAAACTACATGAAAACGATGTAAAAAGCTTGCAAAATGGTAAAAAACGCCTATAATTAAAAAACCAAGTTAAGAATGTCGACAAATTATCAGACGACCCACGTACATACATCCTTAAAAGGGTGCTTTATTCCTAAATATATTACTAAAAAGACTAAGTAAGCACTTGGATACTAAAAATTGCTCCCGGATATATTAAAACTTTATTAATTTCACATTTCATTTTGTGAATTAGGCAACCAAACGAACGCCGCCTACACTTTACATCCCATTCTCTTCTTCCTTTCAATGTCATGAATTTTTAAGCGACCGCGGCGGCGCGCACAGCACATTTTGAACGTGTTCCTGCTTGTGCGGGCGAGACGAGAAGGCTAATCAACAAGATTTAAATTATGCAGCCCACTTCTCTCATCGCCTCTACCGCGCGCGCGGCGCTATATACATCGATTAAAATTAAAGCGAAATATGCAACATTAAATAATATCTAAGAGGAGAAGCGAAAAAAGTGTTTTCAACGAGTCTTGAATTTTTAAAATGCACGCTGAAAATGCGATTTTGCAGGCAGGTGTTGCGATATGCTTAAAAATTTTAAGACGATTTTCACTGCCTTATCACACAAGCATATACACTTGTGCTCATCTCATATTGAACAAATTGCATTACATTTATTAACAAAATGTTCGCTACGAACTGAACACGAATGTACTTCACTTTTCAACAAAAATAACAGATAATAAAATAAGTTAAGCATTTCCGTTGATAGATATTAAGATAAGAACCAAAATTTACGTCGCAATAAAAAAAAGTTTTTGTGTTTTGTTCAAGAAGTTTTATCAAGTGACTTTTTATATACGACAGACAATAAATATCTAATAATTTGATTGTCAATCGATGGTGCAAAACAATAGAAAAAAGATAAATTAAGAATTAAATTCGATGAAAACTTTACGTCACAATATAAAAAGTTGTGTTTTGTTTTACAAGTTTCAAGTGACTTTTTTATCATCCGATATATAGTATGCGATAATTTGATTGTCAATACAACACACACATTGATTAACTAACTAACTATTTAATCAATTTTAAACAAAACGAAACAATTGCAAAAAAACAAAGGAATTAAAAAATAGATCAACAATGAAACGATATTGCATCATCGCGTAGCAAAAAAATTGTTTTGTTCTAGTTTTTCATGCGATATGTACAATCATGTTCATCTCATAGGAAACAAAGGCCGTTATATTAAACTTAGTTGTTGTTTGCTGTGAGATGAACATGACTGTATATAATAATTTGATTGTCAATTCCAGTTTCAAGAGTTTTATCAAGTAACTTTTTTATCTGATACACATATATATGCAACATTTGATTGTCATTCGATTAAAAAGTATAGCGCGCAATAAATCATGCGTCTTTTTCATCTTATTTCTATAATAATTTGATTGTGAATGGATGTTGCGATTAAAAAGTCGTATATATAGTGCAATAACGATTTTTCACACGTCGCTTACAGAACCGAGCAGCAGTATAGTGCGCAAAGAAATAATAAAAAAAAAACGAGAGCGAACTTGACGTGGCGCGCGTATCGAGAAATTGAATAGGTTTAACTGCACATATAACACATGCGAGCGCAAAAGAGAGAGCTTTTTGGTAATGGGGGGCGGTGGAAATAAATCCCAGATGTGACGTGGCGGCGGCGACGGCGGCGGTGATGCAAGCGACGGCGTTCTTTTTCGGCTGTGTGTGTGTGTGGGTGGAAGGCGGAGGAGGTTAAAGTCACCACCGCCACCACGTGCTGCCTTATACTGGTGGATCGATGATCCGAGGGACACTCACACACACACACAGAGAAAGAGAGAGATTTCGCCGTGACCCATAATATAATATTTTATCCATCATGTATGTTTGTTTGCATATACCTACAGTGATGACGTTTTAAATTAGCGCACAAAACTTTAAGTTACTCGACTAATTCCAGCACCGCGGTGGTGGAGTTGACAGTAATGTGCGCTGACAGGCAGCAAAACACGCAAAACTTTTTTGCGGTGGTGAAATTTCGAAATTAGCACCACCAACACATAACGTCGTTTCAATAACACAACAGCAACAAAAATATATATATAGGATGTAAGATGTGGCCGAAAAAACACGTAAAATTGAAACATTTGCCGCTTCCGCAAGCAACACAAGCTGTTGTTGTGTCGACCACCGGCTGGCAGTGATTAATACACGATGTGCGCGAAAAAAATGCGGTAGTGTTGTGATCGTAGTGGACACGTTTAGCCGCTTCACAAAGCGTTTTTGAAATTTTTAAATTATTTTAGTTAGAAAAATTAAACAGAATTCATAATTTATAAGATATTTGACACATTTTTGTAGCAGCAAACATGAAACGTATTTATAAAAGTTTTTATGTCGTTGTTAAGTGCGTTTAGTCGCCCCACAAAGCGTTTTCCAATTTTTTAATTATTTTAGTTTGCAAATTCAAACCGTATGCATAATTGATAAGATATTTAACACATTTTTGTAGCAGCAAACACAAAACGTATTCATAAGAGTTTTTATGTCGTTGTTAAGTGCGTTTAGTCGCTCCACACAACGTTTTTCAATTCAATTCTTATTTTAGTTAGCAAATTCAAACCGTATTCATAATTTATAAGATATTTGACACATTTTTGTAGCAGCAAACACAAAACGTATTCATAAGAGTTTTTATGTCGTTGTTAAGTGCGTTTAGTCGCTCCACAAAACGTTTTTCAATTCAATTCTTATTTTAGTTAGCAAATTCAAACCGTATTCACAATTTATAAGATATTTGACACATTTTTGTAGCAGCAAAAACAAAACGTATTCATAAGTTTTTATGTCGTTGTGAAGAGCGTTTAGTCGCCCCACAAAACGATTTCCAATTCATTTCTTATTTTAGTTAGCAAATTCAAACCGTATTCATAATTTATAAAATATTTGACATATTTTTGTAGCAGCAAACACAAAATGTATTTATAAAAGTTATTACGTCGTTGTTATGAGCGTTTAGTCGCTCCACAAAACGTTTTCAGACATTACCTCTTTTTTTTTAATCTAAATCGTTTTAGTAATTTACAAGGTAGACCCAATTAATACAGGACTTAAGATATCGATACAAGAATTGATTAAACCATTGGTGGACGTTTAGTCGCAAAGCAAAGCATTTTCGCAATGAAGAAATATCTATTTTTTGAGTTTCTTCTTGCAATTTAGTCATTCATTAGACGAATCGATCGAACTCGTGTATCGAATTTTAAAAAGTTGGTGGGCGTTTAGTCGCAAATTAAAGAATTTTCAAATCCAACGCTTTTCTAGACAACAATAAATTAGTTTTTCGGTTTCTTCTTGCAATGTTGTCATTCATGCGACGGACATTTATCAAACCCGCGCGCCATAACGCTCGCAAAACACCACCAATCTTTAGAAAATTTAATGCGATTAATAAAACTGTTTTTGCGAATGAAATTAGTTTGATTTGATTTGATATATTTCTATCTATGAAAAGCGAGAAAGAGAGAGCGGGACAGCATCACATAGTAGCGCAATCGATCGCACATATAGATAGATTCGATGTGGGATTAAATAAATCACAATGTGTATGTTAAAGCTAACCTTTTCGCTCGCTGTGTCTCTCTTTAAATGTGTGCATCTCCGTCTTTCGTTTGATAACGAACGAACAGACAAAAAAGCCGGACGAGAAAAAGCACAAACTTAGATTAGAGATTTGTGTGTGTTGTCGTCTCACAAAACCTTAGAGACGTTTTTTTCTTCCTTTTCGTAATGATACGTTTTGTTGTGCGGGCAACTAATTACAAAATAAATGTGACAAAATCTACATGCCGAATAAAAAACAAAAGAGACTCATAGCGTATATACATTTATAGCGGCACGTCGTGTGGATTAAGTTGCTGCTGCTGCGAAATGAGCGTCGCTTGTATTTTGGACACGTTCGCTGTGCTGTGCGAGCGCGCGCGCGACAACTACACGCCTCATAAACACACGCGAAAAGAAAAAGCAACACAAAATGCGCGCACGATGAGAGGACGAGGACATCATTTGCATGTGAAACACACAAATCGCGATGATGAAATCCCCGACGAAACAAGAAAAATAAATTGTAAATGCAATGATGGCTTAATGCAACCAAATAGACGCAACCGATTGCAACAAACAAAAACGCTTATACTTCAATTCAACAAAATTTTATTTCAAGTAATATCTACACATAAACGAAGACAAAAAAACGCCTAACGAACAAGAAAACAAAAGTCGACGACAAAATAAACGTAACCAATCGCCACCAAAAAAAACGCTGCTTCAAAACAATAAAATTTAATTTAAAGTAGATATCTGCACATACACCACGTATGTCATGTCAGCGGGCGACAAAAAAGCGCACTAAAATGTTCGGAAAAGCAAGAAAATTCAATTAAAACTAATTCCAGCCCAGACAGCAAACGACGCCGCCTTGATGTGTTCGAACTTAAACTATGCTTAATTGCCGGGCGGAGAAGCAGCGCAGCGCGCACAAAACAAACAATCGACGAACGAACGAGATAGTGATGTGATGAGCGTGGGAGTGAGAAAGACAGAGAGAGAGAAAGAGGAATTAAAAAAATTAGTGAAAAGTGAAGCGGGCGGACTGTACTATAGGACGCAACGTTTGTTGTTTGTTACTATGTCGTTATGTTTGCGTGGTGGTAGAGGGAAAATTTACATATTTTAAAGCTTAATTTCGTTTTATGTGCACGATTTTTACTTTTATCAATTTTGCATCCCCCTCTAATTAAACGATTAAACTACGCAAATAAAAAAATAATCATAAATTTACTAAAGTTAAAGTTTCATCGCAATACCCCAAGAGCAACATTTATTTTTTATTTAATTTTGCAATTTTGCAATTTTTAATTTCGCGTTTTTTTTTCCTTCTTTACTTTTATCAATTTGAAGTACCGCCCCTAATTAGTTTTAAAAGATTAAAAAACCGCAAACATTCGTAAACTAACTAAAAAACTACAACAATAAACGTAAAGTGTCATCGTAGACTCCCTTCCCCACCCCAAAACAACGTATTTTTTATTACTCCCCCCTGCCCCTATATAAAAAATCATGAAGTAAGTGAAAAATGTAATACAGGCTCTTGTATTGTCCATGCATGTCTATTTTTTTCTGTGTGTTCTTATTTCATCATGAAGCGAAAGAAATGCATCCCCCTAGAACAATATTTATTTTCAAGTTCCTCCTTGCATTACTTCCCCTCCCTCCCCCTTTGTTATTAATTCAACGATTAAACCGAATAAAAAATCAACTGAATTAACTAAAAAATGCAATACACGCTTTGTATTAGTGTCTATGTACGTCTAGTTTTTTTTCCGTGTGTGTTGTTATTTCATCATGAAACGGAAAAATGCAAAGCTCGTAACCTCCCCATCCCCAGAGCAATGTTTATTTCAAGCCAGCAAAAAGAGCGTTTCTATTTTTTCCCCCCACGTTTTTCGTTTTCAACAACACAACGCGAGCGCGCGTTACTGGACGGACGTTTATTAAACTTGTCTGTGTGAAGGCGAAGAGAAAAATGCACACACGCGAGAAATATCTACATGCCACATTATAATTTTTCATGCAGCAAAAACACCCCCCGCTCCCAGTCTGTCGCTGCTTCGCCACCTTAATCCCATATTCGAAGTATGGTATATAGAATGACAAATAATGCGGAAAGTGGTTGCCTGCGAGAGCATTTGGCATACATATACTCATCGTGTACATATGTGTTTGTGTAATTGATTATTGATTCATTGCCCCCCACTCCAGATTCAATATTACAATAACAAAACATAAATATTGTCGAATAATTAATAAATATTAACGTTGCACTGATAGAAATTAATCAATTCGTCCAAAAATAACAAAAAAAAACATTAAAATGTAGATAAATTAGAAAATTTTCAATATACTGTCCTGATACTGTCTTAATACTGATTTAATAGTGCCCTCATACTGTCCCCAAACTGGCCCCTAATGCTGTCCTCAAACTGTCCTAACACTATCCTAGTATTGTCCTAATATTGTCCAAATTGTCCTCCAACTCCTCTAACTGTTCTCTAAGTGTCCTTATACTGTTCTCTAACTGTCCTAATACCGTCTTAATACTGCTCTATTAGTGTCCTAATAATGTCCTCAAACTATCCTAATATTATTCTACTTTTGTCCTAATATTGTCTTAATATTGTCCTCCTACTGTTCTCAAACCGTCCTCTAACTGTCGTAATACTATTCTATTACTGTCCTAACCCTGTCCTCAAACTATGCTAATTTTACTATCCTACAATTATCCTAATATTGTCCTGATGCCCTTGTCCTCACATATTAACTACGACTAAATTTCTAAGTAAAAACACCGCACAAAAACATTCAAATCAAACAGCATCACGTAGTATCTATATCTTTTTTGTTTTCGAATTTGATTAATTTTAATGCGTTGCACTAACAGAAATTAATCCTCCCCTTTGTCCTCCCCCCAGCCAGAAAGCAAAAACATTAAAATGTATTAGAAAAACAGTAGCTGGCGCATTTAATTATGGATACGATTTCGGCTTCGCTGTGCTGTTTGTTTGTTTTTTTTCTTCGCTCGCACTCTCCTCCGCAATTTTATTTATCGTCCGCACAAACAAACAAACGAAAGAATACTCCTACTAGCTGCCATTACTGTGTGTTACTATATTGCCAGAAATAGGATGTTGTTGTCGTTCCATTTTCAACATATATATATGTATACAGAGAGAGCAATTTAATTCGGAAAAACGTGCGATGTGTGATTTTGTGATTGATTGGCGTTTTACTTTTCAAATGCACAATTTATCCTCCAATAAATAAAGAATTACAAAGAAAAAATGCTATTACTGATATGGCTATTAAAATTTCTAGAGTAAGGGTGTTATGTGTGTTGCTGTCGTCCCACTTTTCATCACATCAAAGTCGAAAAACGTGATTGTGTGATTGATTGCCGTTTTGCTTTACAACACTAGTTATGAATGCGATTTAGACTTGTTGTTTTTTTGTCCCCCTTCGCAATTTATCCTCCAATAAACAAAGGAAAAACAAAGAAAGAATGCTATTACAGCTAGGGTGTTATGTGTGTTTCTGTCATTCCATTTCTATCACATCAAAGTCAAAAAACGTGATTTTGTGATTGATTGCCACTTTGATTTGCTCTACTACCGTAAAAAAAAACATTTGTAATGCACTACACTACCACACATCACTAATTACGGACGCGATTACAACTTTTTGTTTGTTTTTTTCTCCTCCTTCACCGCAATTTATCCTCCAATACACAAAAAAAAAACAAAAAGTGCTATTGCTATGTTACTATTGCTACAGCTAAGCTGTAATGTGTGTTGCTGTCGTTCCAATTCTCATTCCAAAAACGTGATTTTGTGATTGATTGCCGTTTTGCTTTATTTACTCAATACTGTCGTATCGATTAGTAACGTTTCCAAAAAAACAAACAAAAAAACAAACAAACAACACTAGTATAAACTAAACCAGCACACACCAACCACTACTGCATTATAAAACGATGAAACAAAAAAATAACAAAACAAAAGCGCAGCGCAACATCATTGTATATATATGGCCTATATATTTTTTACCTACTATTATTGTTTAAATAATTAATTAATAATTTATATATTATAAAAAATTGTTGTAAAAAATATCATTTTTAGCACACATTCGGGGTGGAATAAATAATTTTTTGGGGAGGGGGGCGGATAATTTTAATCATCGGCAGTTAAACAATCACAACTCTCAATTATTATTATTATTATTATTAGACAACACGGTGCGTACTACACGTGTGTAGTCGTTCGTCATTTATTTACACGTCCATTGAGTGACGGCGACGACGACGACGACGGGGAGGCCGGATGCGCGACGACGCAGGGCACTCTTGGCTGCGAAAGAGAACCCCGAACGGCCCGGGCGCGTTCGTCGACTGCGGGCCCGAAGCGCAGCACACCACCACCACACAACACGATGACGCCGCCGACACGAGCGAGGATGATGGCATGGCACACAATGCACGCGCGCACACGCTATTATATAGATGGCGTTTGCTGTTACTCTTGTTGTTTTTGTGCGCTCTTTCGCTGCTATTGGATTAATTAAACTGTCGCAACATCGATTTATTAATAATAATAATAATAATTTCATGGCCACTTTTTGTCACATACTGTATATAATATAAAGTTTAGATATTATGTAAATTAGTTTTTCGCGCTAATTGAAATGAAATGAATTGCGTGACGAACAAATAAAATTAAAAAAACTTTGTAAAAACTTGTATGATAAAATCTCGTCCTCAAACTGACAAAGTTTTATATTATATAACAAAGTTATCTAATTAATCGATTAACGGCCTTAAATTAACGTCATCACACCAAGACTACTAAATGAAGATGGATAGATACATTTCTTGCCATTCTTTTCTTTTTTTTTTCATTCATTGTCTCGCGTTTTAATTTAAATAATCGTGTATTTTTTTGTAGAAAAGACAAATGAGAAACGCCGCAAGAAAGCAAACTGGATGGATGTTTAATCATCTTCAGCGCTAGCTAGTATTATTACAAGAAGAAAAAGAAAAAAAATATTTTTTGTCTGTCTGTGTGACAGTCGCGCATTTCATTCCGCACCTTTTCGCGCGCGCGGCGCTCGCTTACGTAATTAATATGTCGAAGCGATGGATAAATCGATGCTTTAATCGCAAAAAATGAGGAAATTTAATTCGACAAAATCAGAATAGTGCAAGTTGGGTAAAAAAAGGTTGTCTCAATCGGAATAATGAAGGGAAAATTAGAAACGCTGACGTCATCAATGAGATAGATATAAATAAATCGATGCTTTAATCGCAAAAAAAGGTGAAATTTAATTCGACGAATCACAATATTGCAATGTTGGATAAAAAAAAGGTTATCTCAATCACAATAATCAGGGAAGAAAATAGAAACGTTGACGTTATCAATGATGATAAATTTTTTAGTTAATCTTCAAGAAAAATTATTATTTTTGACTGTCTTTTCATTCCACCAGAACTACCCCTAAACTATTCTTTTCCCTTAAAGAAAAAACAGCATTTGTAATTGAGACAACCTTCTAGTATTGGTTGAAATCAAACATATTTCAACTAAACTGTGATAACAGACAAATAGATATAGAAGGCATCATATCTCGGCTTAAGTACCCCTAAAACTATGCATTCGCCTTAAAGTAAAGAGGAATTGTGATTGAGACAACCTTCTAGTATCTTTGGAACCAAACATACCCTATCTACATCTGTTAACAAAGATATATATGTATGTAGAGGGAATCAAATTCGGCCAAAACCACCCCTAAAACTATGCATTCTTCTTAAAGAAAACAAATAATTATGATTGAGACAAACTTTTACTAATATTGTAATCAAAAATATTCTAACAAACAAATATATGCTGCGAGGTGATAATCAAATCGCGTCTAAAACAATTATCTTTTTACGTCGAAGCAAAAAAAAATTAATTGCGATTGAGACAACCCTCTACAATGTAATCAAACGTGCACGAGCGCCATCTGTGAGGTAAATTTTATATCTCAGCGCGCGCGTCGCTTTAATACACACGCACACACACACACAGCACACCGGAGTAATAATTGATGCGATGATGGATGGAAATTGAAGTGTGTGTGTTGAGCAGCGGCAGGCAGTGGTGTGGTGGCTAGGCCGGGGTTGTGGAGGCGCGATGATTGACGCGGCAAAACGCTTATATACCCCCCAACCAATTCCACCACCCAACGCGCAAGCAACATTGTTTTTCGGAAGAAGAAGAGCATGAACGCGTACTTATTATAGAATAATGATGATAATAAGCGCATTTATATTCATTCATTCATACAAAATTTCGATATTTAAATATTTTTAAATAATTGCTAGAGAATAAACAAATCCCGCCAAGGCGATTAATTGTGAATTTTTAGTTAAAGTCACGATATTTTTTGAAAATTCCATCAAAAAGAGTTTAATTAATCGAAAAATTGTTGTGAAAAACAAACAAATTGTTGAATAAATCACCACAAATTTTGATTTACATCCACTAAACGCTTAGATATTATGCAAACATGCCTGAAATTTATTTAGATCGTTAACGACTTACCCTAATTTTAAAAAAATCTATCAAAGCATGTTTAATTAATCAAAAATTTAAAAAACAAATTGTGAATAAATCCCAACGTTTGTGATTTACATCGTCTAAGCGTTTATGCAAACAACAATTTATCCCCCTCCCTACCTCTTCGAAATTTATTTAGATTGTTAATGATGTTGCAAAAAAGACAGAAAGCGAGATGGAAAATATAAAACAGTGGCCGTGCCGTGGGTGGTAGAAAATTTATTGCCGATTTTTTGCTGCACTAAGACACACGCAGGCGAGTAAGTAAGACAGAGAAGAGAATAAACCGTTCGGGGGGCGGTTGGTTGGCTGCTTGGTTGGATGGATGAATGTAGCGCAGCGCAATTTTTGTGCGCGCAATCAATAGATTCGAAATGTTGCTGCTGATGCTGCTGGCCGGGTAGGTATTATGCCATCGCATCGCCGCCACAAACGACATCGACAACAGTCCGGGGTGTACTAGCCGCCAACAAAGCAACACGCACGCCCCCCCAAAAACGGTGGCGTATAAGCAAAGTATTCATTCAAAAACATATAGTATTCTGTATTAACGGCCCCTAACGGTATGTTAGCAAAGTATTCGAATATATAGTAATCTGTATTATCGGCGGTAGAAAACAATTCAAAACATGCTATTCAAAAATTTATACAGTATTACACTTACCTTGAAATGTGGCCGGCAGAGGATGTCCCGCAACTCTTGTAGATCCCTATGATCGGCGTCACGTCGATGTTCCAACTCGCGCAAAGCGTCGGCGACGTCGCGCGCCCTCTGCACCGCATCGCTGGGCGGCGCACGGACAGGTGTCACCACTTTACTCGCAATCCGATCGTACAACTGCAACCAATTTAACACATTAATATTTACGTTACATTAATAAATTATAATTGATTAATGCATTATTTAATAACTCACTAGAAATCCTAAAAGCGCCGCCAAATCGTTCGTAAATGTTACGTTCGCATGAAACGCGCGCTGATAACGTTTACGCACCATATTGTTTTACAAATAAAAACAAAAAACAAACGCCTGCATGTATAAATAACAACAACAACAAACAACAAATGAATGCTGATAATGTTGTTGGTTTTTAATCGCGTATGCATTGAATTTCACATCACAAACACATTGTTTTTCAATTGTTTCAACATTTTCATTCCATCAAGACGTCGTCTAGGACGAGTTTAATTACGAAACACAGAGAGAGAAAAAAATCGATTAATTAGCGTTGTGCCAAGTCTCGTCGCTGGTGGAGAGAAAGACTACTAATAATAATAATAATGATAATTGAACACGTTTTGCGCGTTTCGCCGACGGCAATTTAAGCGTTGAATAATGGGCGGACTGTTGCGTAAAAATTGCGCAACATGTTTTTGTTACATATATATATGGGTAGGATGAACCAATTTATCCAAGACGAGAAGAAGCGAAAATATTTAACAAAACCACATGCGCTCTCTTTAAACTTAAAAAATAGAAAAATTGCGCTCAATTTTTAATTAAAAAGTAATATAATTGAATTAAAATAGATGTTTTTGTAGAGTAAAAGAAAAACATAGGCAATCATTAACTGATTATTGAGAATCAATTCATTCGATTTTAATTAATAATTGACCTAGTGCGCCAATCAAATAAATAGCACTAATTTCTATTTCGCAAGAATGAATTTTCAATAATTGATTATCGAAATCAAATCGTAGATTCGTTTCACACGTCGCAACACAAAAAAAAAGTAAGTAAAACTATTTTTTTGCATAAATTCATATCAGAAACAAAACTCAGCAATTACAAATTGCTCAAAGATAGTGAATCTACTGGAAAAGAGATAAGTGATAATTCACGACAACAATTTACGACATGAAAAATGGTGAAGGTGCCGGGTAAATGTACTTCGCAACAACGATCTTAAAGTATATAAATTTTCAATCGATATCAAATCGTAATAAATATGTTTTACATTGCGATTATTAAATTGAAACACAAAAAATTAGTAATAGTATGCAATTTTTACTATTTTTTGCATTAATTCGTGTCGAAAACGCACCCGACAATCAGAAATTGTTGTTTTTCATACACAAAAATGGTGAAAAAGAGTAATTTCTAATTCCCAGCAACAATTTACGTTATAAAAAACGGTGAATTTCTATATTTCGCAACAACGATCGTAAAGTATACGAATTTTCAATCGATTATCGACATAAAATCGTAATAGATATGTGTTACATTGCGATAATTAAATTGAAACACGAAAAATTAGTAATAGTAAGCGATTTTTACCATTTTTGTGTCAATTTGTGTTGAAAACGCACCCGGTAATCAGAAATTGTTGTTTCTCATACGCAAAAATAGTGAAAAATGGTAATTTCTAATTCGCAGCAACAATTTACGTCATAAAAAATGGCGAATTTCTATATTTCGTAACAACGATCGTAAAGTATACGAATTTTCAATCGATTATCAACATCAAGTCGTAATAGATATGTGTTACATTGCGATTATTAAAATTTGTGTCGAAAACGAACCCGGCAATCAGAAATTGTTGTTTTTCATACGCAAAACTAGTGAAAAAGAGTAATTTCGAATTCGCAGCAACAATTCACGTCAGAAAAAGAGGTGAATTTCTATATTTCGCAACAACGATCGTAAAGTATACGAATTTTCAATCGATTATCGACATCAAATCGTAATAGATATGTGTTACATTGCGATTATTAGATTTAAACACGAAAAATTAATAATAGTAAGCGATAATTACTATTTTTTACATCAATTTGTGTCAAAAACAAACCTAGCAATTAAAAATTGTTGTTTTTCATGCACAAAAATGATGAACTAGAGCTAATTTCTAATTCGCAGCACAATTTGCGTAAATATAAAGTTTGAATTTCTAATCGATCAACGAAATCAAGTCATACATAAATTTTACACGTGCCATGATTAAGTCGTAACATAACTTTTCAAAAATTGTCGTATTTCAAGCGGAAAAAAATGGCGAACGAGCCGGGTAAATATGTAATTTATATTCAAAGTAAACAATTTTCTATCGCACATAAATTTTACACATACAAAAAACCAATCAATTCGTTTGGAAAATTAACTGGATTTCAATTAATAATCAACCCAACAATCGGAATTTATGCTCAAAGTATACAACATTTAATCGCACATAAAAATGTAAGCAAACATTTTCCACAACTTTTTGAATTAGGTACAATCCGTATCGGAAATGAACTCGATTTTTTTCTAATTAATAATCAACCACGGCAATCGGAAACAACCCAATCGTTTTTCATGCGTAAAAGTGCTAATTTATATATTTCGCAATGACGATTTAAGTGTACCAATCGCCTACAAATCGATATCGTTTTACACAACACACGTGCGATCATTCAATCGTAACACGAAGAGAAAAAAAAACGTTAAGAAAAACGATTTTGACCCACAAAATTGATGTTGGAAATGAAGTCGATTTTAATTATTAACGCGACAATCGGAAACGATGCGTAAAAATAAATGGAGAATGCGCCGGGGGTGAATAATATCTAATTTATGTGTTTATACAATCAATAAATAGTGTACACATTTTAAGCACGTGCAATCATTAATAGTAAGTAAGTATTTTTACATCAATTCGTATCTATCGGAAATAAACGCGATTTTAATTGATCGAAAACAATCAAATCTTAAACTAACACATAAAAAAGATAATAAATAAGCGTTTTCCACACACTAACAAGTAATTTTGCATCAATTCAAATTGGAAATGAACTCAAGTTTGATTAATTGGTAAAAATTGTTAATTTATGTCTAATGTAATCGATTCAAGATATTAATTAGTCGGAAACAAGCATTTTAAGTGCTTATCGAATCAAATTTTGAACGCGTGCGATCATTAAGTCGTAGTAACATAAAAAAATAATTATTTTTACATCAATTATATTGCATTAGTTTAATAATTCTGTAAAAATTGTGAAAGTGCTCGAATTTATTTCTAATTCTCAATCGATTCAATGATGTCGAAAAACACGTGCATAAGATGAAAAAAGATGGTAAATAAGCTGACTATGACACAAAAACAACTATTTTTCCATTAATTCGTATGGTAAATATGAAATTTATAATTTATATGCCAATTGACAATGGATTAAATGTTGCATACCGGAAATAAACTGAATATTAATGAATAATTAAACGCATAATCGTTTTTCATGCGAAAAAATTGGTGAAAGCGCCGGGTAAATATGTAAATTTCCGCTTAAAGTATAAAATTTCCAATCGATGCACGAATTTCAAACACGTGCCATCATTAGGTCATTCAAAAAACTATTTGTTTTTAATCTATTCGTACCGGAAATAGACACGATATTCATA
>JARJDW010012976.1:0-11314 GCA_030264715.1 Adinopsis sp. GC000173
TAGTTAGTTATTTTTAATATATAATTATTAAAATAAATATTTGAGATTTTTTCCTTTAAAAATTAAATTATAAATATTTTGTTATTCAATTTTGACATTTAATTGAGGTTAGGTAAACCGATTACAGCGATTACACCAACATTAAAGCAGGTCGAAGATTTCTAGTGATTCTGATTTATTCTGACATATTACCGAATAGAAATTCTAAAAACCCGGGTGTTACCCGTTTTGCTATTCTGCATAATACAACATTATGCGTTATTATCCATATTATCCTGCATAAGGTGTTCATTCTGCATGCATATATAGTAGATATAGAATGGGCTATTCTACGGTAGAATGCCCAATACTGCATGTTTGATTTTCAAAGAACTGAAATGAAATAGACGTAGCTTGTCATGTAATACGTATTTGGACAATATAGATAGAAAAAATAGAAAAGCATGTAATATACAAGAGTTATCTGAAAAGTTTTGAGCTTCGTGAGCATTTCACAATTTCATGAGTTTTTGCGTTTTCATTGGTGTTTCTCTAGTTTTTCGCATGTTTGCATTTTGGTGTTTTTACATTTTTCATATTTTTTGGGTTTCATTACTTTTTTATTTTCATGCGGGTGCTTAATTTATTTTGCACCCTTTTATGTTTCTTACAATTTATTATTTATTTTTGATGAAAAAGGACAAAAACGCGAAAAAACCTAAAAAGAGAATGTGAAACTGTAAACTGTAAACAAATACATATTTATTTATAAAAGCAAAAATACAAAACAAAGCGAAAAAGAGCGAGAAATGTGTTTAGCTGGATCGAAAACGCGAGTGAACAGTTGTAAAAGTCACTATTTGCCTCTCAGTAGGTATATCTTTTAGCGAGCAAAATAATATAGCAGTATAAGAATAGAATCATCCTTCTGTATATATCCTTGGTATAGATACACTGTATGTAAGCACCATAAATTATACATTGTTGTAGTAGATTAGTATCTAAGTTTAGTTACCAATCTAATATAAAATACTAAACTACTTAATTTACTGAGCTCTCCTAACTTTTTTAATGTTGAATTTTGCTATCGGTATTGCATCAAATGCACCAAGAAGATAAGCGCCACGACAAAAGCGCTCTGGTAAAAAGCGAAACGAAAGAAAATGTGTTTATGACAGTAAGACTAATAATAATAATTTATTAAAAAGTTAGAAGACATGTAAATTTCATGAAATTCCTTTTAATCTTATCTCATGTTTTTTTTTGTACCTGCGTATTCATTGCTCTCGAAACTAATATAATAGACATGACATAAATTATTTATAAAAAAATTAAAATTAATTATACCTAGTCTATAATATATACATACATATTGTTCTATATTATATTATTTATTTTAAATTTAAACATATTAAAATTTACAAAACTGCATCGGTGCATGCTTATGCCGTGGCACATTTGTCTACTTTGCTTGGTTGTGACGCATTTATCGCGGCGTTTATTTTTTTTAGCACGCTTGACATGTCAGTTTATTACTATCTCTTTGTGAACTGCTTGTATGTAAAATAAAAACAAAAGGATGTATATAAAATAGTGGAACCTTTGGTATAAAACCCTCTAGAATACGTTCAATTTGATGTACGAGGGTAAGTCAACGACTCCGCAATCTGGTTATATTTTTCGTTATATTGATTGTACTGTCTTGAAAAGTACAGAACACATTTGTGGTTTAATTGTTGTTAGGATTTTAAGCATTTGAGCAGGCTAGGTTGATTTAATCGTCGCTGATTTACCGTCGTAGACCTTCCATTGAGGCCACACACTTTTTCCGTACTGTAACAAAAGTCTTCGATGAATTTTGGCCTCTGGTATACCTTCCGACCATAAAGAAAATTAAAGAAGGTTATTCTTGCTTGGCGCAAACATAGAACGGAGGAGGAATGTTGAACGGCGGTAACACAGCGATAAGTAAACCAACATAGCTAGATAAAATGTTTAAAATCCTAACAACAATTAATCCATGAATGTGTTCTATATTTTTCAAGGCAGTAGTATCAACATAATAAAAAATATAACCACATTGCGGATAATAATTGACTTATCCTGGTATGACTTATTTTGACGAGAGAAATTTAACTCTGTATAGTTCTTCTCCTTGGATTACCACCAAAATTGACATTCTAACAAAACATTAAATTACTGTACTATCTTGTTCAAAATTGCTTGGAAAATGGAAAAAACCAAAGTTAATATTTTATACGTTAAATTTTTTATTTTAAAGCCCAAAAAAGGTAATTTTCAATAATGCTCCCAAACAATGTTTAAATGTTGTTGTAACCAGATTAATATGCAATATGAAGTGGAGTTTTTTAGTTAAAAACTGATTAATTACTTTTACATTAGTTTTTATGAGAAAAGTTTATACCAAATTTGTGCAATAAATCATGGTGGTGTACAATAGCTAATGTCGTTGTGTTTCTTTAATGTTTAGGATAAGAAATTTGTCTTTAAATTTCGATGTTATTATTATTCTTAATAAGGCTTTGTATCTACCTTTAAATTTTATGAACTGTTAGACTAGAAGAATTTTTTTAGTTCAAATCTGATTAATTACTTTTAAATTTGTTTTTATAAGAATTTATACAAAATTATGGTCGTCGTATACCGAAATTCCATTATAGTTAATGTCGTTGTGTTTCTTTAATGTTTAGGATAAGAGGTTTGCCTTCTACAAATTTCCATGTTATTGTTTTTAATAAGGCTCCTTATCTACCTTTAAATTTTGTGACTGTTTGACTAGAATACTATACATTATGCAATGTATTTCGCACGCAAAATGCTAAAATGTGAATTATGAAGTTAATAAAATACGCGCAACCGTTGATGTAATATGTATTTGGCAAATAATTATTTTCATCTGTTTGGTCATCATAGATAACTCTCGCAAATCATTTGCATTTTATTAAAAATGTCATTCGCAATTTATCGTATCGGAGCCGCGCGCGCTCGTCATATTTTCATCCACCCCCAATCCATCCATCCATCCATCTATCGGATCAAATCGAAACGGATTTATTTTGACCTAAAATTCAATTATTTAAATACAATAATCTGTATCGATTTGGTCTTAGTCCGACAACCGAAATGTGTTGTCGTATTAGTATTTTTCTATGTGTACGTATTGTTGCACGCTGCTGTACGAAAATGTAAATGCCGCTAAGAGTTTGCGACATTAAAAAAGTTCAAATGGAACAAAGCGCGCCGCGCGCGCACTCCTCGAAACAATGCCGTTCTTTGTTTTATTACATTTTATTCTCGGAGAGCATTTGCATAATGTTGTTGCATAAAATGTAAATAAATTGCGAAATGAAGCTTTGGCCCACTTGAAACGTAGCATATTATACTCTTATATATATATAAAAGTTGAAATTACCATTTGATATTGATGGCGCCCAATTAAAGTTGTAATTGCATTGCAGTATTTGGATGCACGCGGCGCCGTTGAGATACTGAAGAAGCACTCGTCGGCGAAGATGGATAAGGATTTGTGCTTGGAGATTGCTCAGGTCCTCACCGACTCGTTTGTCTCCAATTCGACGGCGCAATGTGAGGGTACCGGTGGCGGCGGCGTTGGCGGCGGTGGCGAATGTTGCATGTCGAAGTCCTGCACCGCGGATTGTAATTGTTAGTATCTTTAGTAATGCAAGCAATCTCTTGACGTTTACTTTGCATCAAATGTGAATTGCTTTATTACGTGGGTGTTCTGATAAGTTTCAAACTTTCTCAACATTTTGTTTCCTCAGATGTTCGGCGTTTCTCTTGCATTTTTTTTTTGTTTTTTGCTCCCTTTTTGCAAGTTTTTACGATTTGACCACCAATTTTTGATTTTTTTGCATTTACACATTTATTAAATATTTTCTTACATATTTCCGTTTTTGCAAAAAACAAACGAAATTATGAAAAAAAGTTTAAAGAATTGTATATAATTGTAAAAGAGGGCCGGAAATAAGTCAAATAATGAGAAGCGAAAAATTGTGAAAAAATAAAAATGCAAAAAACCCAAATAGTCAATAACGACTAAATACCGCCAATATAATTGAAAATTTAAAAAAGTAAAGAAAACGGGAAAATTAGGTATTATTGGAAAACCTCGAAACTTTTCGGAGGACCCTTGTATTTTAAAACATTGTTTTATGAAGAGTAATGCAAATGAATGTTTCTAATTGTGGTAAAAAAGTCAGATACGAGGGTTGTTAGAGGAGTAAGTAAGAAACTTTTTGTTTAAAACAAAACGTTTATAGGGGAAAACCAATTTTTTTTAAATCTGCTGCTGTCATTGAAAACATTTTCACTATAATTCTGAACAAATCGATTATGAATTTAAGCTGGCTTTATACAAGAATTGTAGATAGCGTTATAGTGCCGCATTTGTGTTGGAGATGTCTAATACAAACGTCTTACTGGATCGTAACGTCACTGCTAGATCCAGTAGGATGATGTATTTCAATCTACTCTGTCGAAGCAAATGCGCAGAAGAGATGATCAATTGAATGCCAAATCAAGAAACCTTATTTGTTTAATTGTTGGATTAGATCAACTCGATTAATCGTAACTGCAATTCAATATGTTTTGAAACGTATGCTGTTTTAGTGCCGTCTACAATTCTTTTACTCGGCGGGTAGAGATAGTGCTTTATATATGTATTTTGAGCATTACTGGCATATGTAAACATAATAGAATCCGACTGCACATGTTGCAGCGGAAAGACAATGAATTAGAGTGACTTTAGTGCAGCAGTGTAACCACAACAATAGCGCCGTGGCGTTAGTAGAACTAATTTTTACTTTCAATTCGGACAAGCCTTATATGCATGCAATATACGTTGATACGCACTGCACTAAAACTTGTAGAACCGGAATGATTTTCTATGCCATTTACGCCACCGTAAATGACATCTTTTACTATACATTCAAGCCTGGCTCATTTGTCTCATTATCGAATGAATTCGATGACTACACAAACGAAATTTATTCATGTTGCTACATATGCGAATAGCAAAAAGTCTATGGACTAGCGTGACGACACTGGTGCTGTTTTGTCATACAACAGCCATATCGTTGCAATGGTGGCAGTAGAACAATAGTTCACTTAGTTTCCAGATAGCCCTCGTTTATGGCGATAGTCAAAAGCGTTCCATGTATGCACTATACGCGTTGATGTATCGTGTTTAAATATGTATAGATTTGCGTAATGAAAGGAACTGAAAGATTTTCCATGTCATTAACCACACCGTAAATAAGAGATCAATGACATCCTTCACTATACATTCAAGTCTGTGTCGCGTTTGTCTCATTATCGAATGAATGCGATGGGTACACAAATGAAATTTATTCACTGTTCCTGCTCAGCGGAAAGTCTATGAAATAGCGTTTTAGTGGTGGTAATAGAGCAATAATTGACTTAGTTTCCAGATAGCCCTCGTATATAGCGACCGTCAAAATCGTTCCATGCATGCATTGATGTACTTGTTTAAATATGTATTGATTTGTGCATTGAAAGAAACTGAAAGATTTCCATGTCATTAACACCACTACAGATGAAACATCCATGACATCCTTCACTATACATTCGAGTCTGGGTCGCGTTTGTCTCATTATCAAATGAATGCGATGGGTACACAAACGAAATTTATTCATATTGCGGGACGTGTTAATTCATTAGCAAACAGGCTTTCCACTGCCCTTACTTCAGCGAAAAGTCTATGAACTAGAGTTGTAGTGGTGGTAGTAGAGCAACAGTTCACTTACTTTCCAGATAGCTCTCGTTTATTGCGATAGTCAAAATCGTTTTATGCATGCCTTATACGCGTTGATGTACTTGTTTAAATGTGTATCGGCTTGAACATTATGAAAGAAACTGAAAGGTTTTCCACGTCATTAACACCACCGTAAATAAGACAGCCATGACATCCTTCATTATACATCCAAGTCTGTTTGTCTCATTATCGAATGAATGGCATGGGTACTCAAACGAAATTTATTCATATTGCTTGATGTGTTAATTCATTAGCAAACAGGGTTTTCAATGCCCTTGCTGCAGCGGAAAGTCTATGAACTAGCGTTGCAGTGGTGGTAGTACAACCACAGTTCACTTCGTTTCCAGATAGTCCTCGTATTTATGGCGGTAGTCGAAATCGTTTCTTGCATGCATTATACGCGTTGATGTACTTGTTTAAATATGTATTAAAAGAAACTGACAGATTTTCCATATCATTAACACCACCGTAAATGAGACATCCATGACACATCGTTCACTATACATCCAAGTCTGTTTGTCTCATTATCGAATAAATGGAATGGGTATACAAACGAAATTTATTCCTATTGCGGCATGTGCGAGAATTCATTTGCAAAAGCCGCCTTTCCACTCATTTCATTCTTTATTTTGTTGCCGCGCGCCACACAAAAAACTAATGAACTGATGTGGAAATGTTGCGATATGCATATAACATGTTTGACGTGGCGAATGTTTTTTTTATCACCATCATCGTCATCATGTTTTTTACATTACATTACGCCATGTTTTTTATGTATGTACTCACTCTAATATTGACAGATTGTTGCCAAACGGAGGAGCCGACATTTGTGAAGCAGCTGAAACAGATGCGCTGGGGCCATTTGCGACATATACAGCGCGAGGTGCGGCGCCTGGAGGACTTGGAACGATTTTTGGATTCTTGTAGCAGTGCAACATTCGAAAAGTGTCCTAATCATTAATAATTTAGATTAATTAATATTTTTTTCTTATACTATGTAATAATATTGTATAATATAATTAAAGTATATATTTTTGATATTGCGATTTAGGTAAGTTGCTTGTTTATTTTATTATATTAACTGTCTAACTTTTTTCTTTACTATCTTTCAAATTTAACGTTTTCCAACAAGCTAATACTAGTATTTAAGCCATTATTAGCTTAGGGACCGCATATATCATAAGAAATGCAATAACACTAAATAAAAAAGAAACTGTGGCAAAGAAAACTTCAATTATGGCTTTCGTTTCGACTTTTTTGGCTTCAGAAATTGCTAGAAACGACAGCAAATTTATAATCTTTGATGAATATTGAGCTAAATAAAACAAAATCAGGCAAAAGGTGTTAAATTTATATGCGTGCCATGTGAATTTATATAATATTTATCAATAAAAGGTGTGCAACAACATAAACGAGCAAACGAATGTATTCGATAGTACATTCGATTAAATATCTTTTTTTATATATGAAAATTTTCCGTCTCATTTTGATCAGCGATACGCACCGCATGGGATCTTCACAAGTCAAGTGCACGCATGTTCGTGGTTTGTCTACTTTACGTAATTGCAAATACGTCATAATTTTTATCAAACATTTTTCATTAAGGGTCGCTTGTACATTTGCTACAAGAGCCATAAAATAAGTAACGAGATGAGATGGTGGGCTCGCGAACTTCAGCCCTCCTAAGACTGATGTAAAAATACAGTTTACTGCGATTTTAAATTTTTGGTGTTTTTTTAGCGCATTTTCTTGCAAAATGTGGTGAAAAGGCAAAAACAAAAGTAAAAAACATGAAAAAAAGGCTGTAAAGCGCAAAAAGTGATTAAAAAAACAGCAAAAACACGAAAAAGTTGAGAAAGTCGGAAACATAGCAGGCCATCCATGTCGCACTAATTCAAATCAATAGTTGAGCAAAAATAGGCATGTGGCAATGGCAGCACCGTCGCACAATATGTATACGTGGGTGGTCCGAAAAGTTTCCATCCTTTTTAGTAATTTTTAGTGCAGCCACAAATTATTTTTTAGCATCACCACGTCCTCTTAAACCGAAAATTTTTGATGGGTTTTACTTTGCGTGGAATTTTTTCAGACTTTCTTCCGATTTTTCTTTGATTTTTAGCATTTTCCATCAAATATTTTAGCAACTTTTATCAGAATTGATAGAATATAGAGAACAACAAACTTTCTTCTCTGTTTTGCATTAATTTTAATGAAAATCCTTAAATATATTGCTAGAAAATGCCTAAATCAAAGAAAAATCAAAGAAGAAAGTCGCAAAAATTTCCTGCGCAAAGATAAATTCATCAAAAATTTTTGGTTTAAGTGGTTAAGTGGTGATGCTAAAAAATAATTCAGGGCTGCACTAAAAATTACTAAAAAGACTAGAAACTTTTTGGACCACCCACGTATTAGCGCCAAATTTGAATCGAATCAAATTGAATACAAATAAATAAAACAATGACACCATCCCCAAGCCCATCTCTGTCTACATTATAATAATGAAATAATAATCATTTGCATTTATTTTACATACATACAAAATAATAATAAAAAAACAAAAACAATTCAATATTTAATTATACGTACATTTCATTTTTTTTAATCAATTAATTAATAATAATAGATAAATAAATATCATCCATCATATCATCATCATTCAAGTTTCTTGCTTGAGTTGGTTGGGGTGGTGGTGGTGGTGGTGGTGGTTTCATTATTATTATCGCGCATCAATGGAATGTATTTGATCTCCTTATACGTATCATCGGTGACGGGTAAATTTACATAAATACCTTTGATGGTCGTCGTCGTTTCGCTGCTCTCGACGACGAATTCAGCGGACGAGGCGGCGCTTCGGCCTTTATTCACGCCGCTCAACTCGACCCGATTGCTATCCACCTCGCTCAAATTCACCGTCGTCGTTGTTTTAGCCTCTTCTACAAGCATACTATTTGGCGTGGTTGTACTACTAGTACTACTACTACTCGTTACGTTCACACTTTGTACGATTGTCGTCGCATTTTGATGCTGTACAGTTCGATTCAGAGTCGACGTCGCTTTTTTGCTGTTGTTGAAGTCGAAACTAAGCGGCAGGTATTTAGGCGTCGTTTGCGGCGGTATGATGATGTCGCTGAGGAATTTCGGCGTGTACGTGCTGACGAATGGTAGAATGGTTTCGCGCGCGTATTTTTCCGCCTCTTCAAACATGCGAGCAAGTCGTTGCGGTAGAAATTGAACGGTACGCACAATTGCATTAAAAGCATCTTGCTCCTCATCAACATCTTGCCGCTTCCATTTCGTATTAGTCGTCTTCGGCACCCAATCGTCGTTGAAGTTTAACTGCTTGGGTTTTGGTTTTACTGATTTGGTAGTCGTAGGACCAAGTATTGGTTCAGTGATTTCGGGTTTTGGATCATGCGAACGTCCATGCTTTGCACTCGGCTTTAAAATCGGCTCGACCACCTCAACCGTCTCATTCGGCTTACTCGCCACAGCGCCGATTTTCTGTTGCTGTTTAATCCTTCGCGTATTAAACGCCCTGCTTTGTTCATTTTCGCTATCCCCAATCGAGTTGTCGTTATTATTCCATGGAATGTTAAAAATTTCAAAGGCGTCGCGAAATGACAACGATGACGATTCCGATTTCGTACTCTCACCAGCAACAATTTGTGCGGCGTTTAGAAACTTCGATGTTTCGGTGGCGTTTTTGTATTTTTCATCGAGTCGATCCTCCGCCGGTTCGCTATCGTTTTTCTCGCCGCTGTTATTACCACCACCGCTGGATGATGCTGATGACGACGGAAGATTACATTCGCCCGGATATAATGGTAGAATTACCGGAACGCCCGAATCGAGGATTAAGTTCTTCTTACATACCGACGAGCTGTAAAATTTTAAAACAGATTAGAGTTAGTAGACGAATTCGGTAGCATGCAAACGCAATTAAACTAATTAAAAAAACGTATTTGTAGTACGTTTTTAATTGACTTACGTGATAAGTGTGTACAATTATATAATAATTATGAGCAATATCTTTGAAAAATTCACACTCATCAAGAAAAAATTAAAGTTTATATTATAATGCACGAGGTAAAGTAATTGAAAATTTTAGGAAAATCGCTTGGAAAATGCATGAACAATGAAAAGCAAAATAAAAATGATACCCAGGTAACACTTTTGTTGTTTTCACGCATTTACCATGCAATTTTCACGGCGTTTTCTTAAAAAAATGTTGCAATTCATCTTTTCGGAGGTAGACAAATTGAAATTTGCATGAAAATTGTATGAAAAATGCATGAAAAACAATGAAACACAAGAAAAATTTACAGCCGGGTGGACATTTTTGTTTTTTTTTCGCGCATTTTCCATGCAATTTTCTCTGTGTTTTCTTGATAAAATGTTCCAGTTCACCTTTCCGAAGGTAGACGAATTGAAAAATTGATGAAAATCGCTTGGAAAATGTATGAAAAACAAAGAAAAACAAAAAAAATGATAACCGGGTGGATATTTTTGTTGTTTTCACGCATTTACCATGCAATTTTCACAGTTTTTTCTTGATAAAATGTTACAATTCACCTTTCCGAAGGAAAACCAATTGAAAATTGCATGAAAATCGCTTGGAAAATGCATGACAAACAATGAAAAACAAGAAAAATTGACAGCCGGGTGGACATTTTTGATGTTTTCACGCATTTTCTAAGCGATTTTCAAAGCATTTTCTTAATAAAATGTTACAAGTGTGGAGGATCCTTTGTTTTTTTTTGTACAATTAGTACGCACATATTATACATATAATGTAAGTTCACAAACAGATATTACAATTCAATTAGAAATGCACATTGTGCGTATAATTACCTTCGACCGAAGCTGTCGCTTATTGTAATTTTGTCAATGCGCCATTGCAACAATCCAGATGTTAACCAGCCGCTGTACGCATTGTATAATATCTGTATTTTGGTCGGTTCGAGTAGAATGGGATGTGGCACAATTATACGTGAAACAGATGAGCCCAATTTCATTTCCTCGTCTTCTTTCCTGTGAGAGAAATAATACAAATTAGAGTCTCAATGGAATTATCATCAATGGTAATGGGTGGTGGAGGTCAACTATTGGCAATATGACGCACTCCCTAAGTACAGTTCACTATAAACATTTAAAAGTCTTCTAACTTTTTGTGTACAGTATGTTCCAAAAGCATAAGGCATATTTTGATGAAAATTGGCGTTTTATTTATAATTCTTTCATAAAAGTAATCTTTGCTCTTTCAGGAACTAAAATGCGCGCCCAAAATCATCTTTTTATTTGACATATTATGCTCCACCACTTTGAGAAAGGTTGGAAGGCGGCAGAATCATTTCGCAATCTCAACAAACTTTTCGGTGAGGGGACAATCAGCAAAATTCAAGTTGAAAAATGGTTCAAGAGGTTCAAAACGGGCGACACAAATCTTGCAAATGAAGAAGGAAGAGGTTGGCCATCGGATTTCGACGATCAGGCACACCTTTCTCAAAATGGTAGAGTATA
>JARJDW010012977.1:0-12505 GCA_030264715.1 Adinopsis sp. GC000173
AGCACCGCGAATTTACTGCCGCCGATTTGTTACTGCCATCCCGTAATGAATACGATAAATGGCTTGTCGGTTATGACGCTAATATCAGATACATATACCTTCTTCTTCTTCTTCTTCTGGCAGTGCTTCTTAGCCGAGCCAGAAAAATAAGAATGATAACAAATTATTTACAACTTAAATGATCTAATATGTTAGTTAGAAATTCTGCGCGAGCAACTTTTATTAAAGCGATAAATCATCATAAACATTCTATACAGCGCGTTCATAAATGCCAATGGCACTCTCAACGATACGTTTAACAATAGAATTTCAATTTTTGTATAGGGTTAGTTTTCTATTATAGTATGATTAATTGATTAACTAAAAATTTTCATTTTCCGGCATTAAAAATGCACCGTTCCATCAAAACGTGGTGAAAATTCGGAAAAAGCGCATTTTTCACCATAAAATTCGCTAAAACTTTTTTTCTATGCGAGATACGATTCTGTGGTTTCCGCCATTTGTTTTAGAATGCAAAAATACCCCTTAGCGCAAAATTTGAGCGAAATAGATTTTTCGTCGAAAATCGCAAAAATCGTAAGGGATACCCTTTGCCGTTTTTTCGCTCGAAAAAAAATTTTTTAATTTTTTTTTATATTTGTAAATCTAACTATAGCATCTCGTAGTGATGTCCAATAATAGTAATAATACCAATTTACAGCTTTCTACGACGTTTAAAAGTGGTACAAATTAACGATTATAGGAAAATTCGGAAAAACCTAATTTTTCACCATAAAACCGGCCATAACTTTTGTTCTATGCGAGATACAAACTTGCGGATCACGCCATTCGTCTTAGAATGCAAAAAATACCTCTTAGTAGAAAGTTCGAGCAAAATTGATTTTTCGTCGAAAACTGCGAAAATCTTAAGGGGTACCCCTTACCAATTTTTTGGACAAAAAAAATATTTTTGAATTTGACATATCTAAGCATGACACCTCGCAGGGATCCCTAATAATAGTAATCGAGCCAATTTACAGCTTTCTACTATTATTTAAAGTGGTCCAAATATGCAATTCATTGAAAAACTGAAATATTTACGTTTAACGTTTTTGGGTTTGACAGAACTCGACTTTCAAAAAGCAGGGGTGACCATTTTCAATCATGCATTGCATTGAGAGACTGAGAAAAAAGGAGTCATCCCTACTCTAAAAATCAATGCCTGTAAAAGTCAAAGATGTAACATTCCAATAAAATTGAAGACAGTCATTCCGGTTTTAAAAGTCAACTTCTGCCAAATCGTACATTTCTTAGTTTTCCGATGAATTGTATGGCGGAACATAGTCATCCTTGCTTTCAAAGTTGACTTTTGATAAAGTTAAAGCTGCAAAACGTAAAATTTTTAATTCTGCATAAATTCTTTAATATTTAATGTGAGTTTTACTAGAGCTAAAACTGTAAGAGTTATTTTTTCTAGTTATAAGAAGAATTTGCGCGCGTAAACCATTGCGAATTGCCAACGGTCGGTCGGCCCTCGATTTTTATTTGCGCCATGATAAATTACGCTCCACTTATCTTAACATCCATTAGATTAATTATGTGCGTACCGGAAATTTTACCAATTTATTATATTCAATATCTCCCTTGTACATATACAATAAAAAACAAGGCAACAACACACAACACAACAACGCTGCTGATAAACAACGTGAATATTTACGCTGATAATTATATATATGTGCGGCGGTGTGTCCCTCCCACCCCCTTCAATTATAAATTATAAATATTAGAGCGTGGCCGAGCGCTCACGAGACGATTAAATATTTACACGCAACGTCGATGATAAAAATATCTACTCGCATAAGACGATTAATCGACGTTGTTGTATAAAAATAGTAAGTGATTGATTGACATCGCATCAATATTGATAAGTTATCCAAGTTTGATTGAGCGGCCGCGCCGCGCTCTATGCGTTTTTTTCCCTCGTCTCCACAACGCCACAACGATTATTATTGATATAAATAAGTGAACAGTGTTTGGTATAGTAATAAATTAGTACTACTAGGGGGGATGAATGTGTCTTGTCTTCTCTTACCTGTGCTGCGAGTTGGTATTGCTGGCCATTGGCGACCTGGCAGGATATCCGGACGTCCTCGGACTGCCACTCAGCACGTACTCTGCGAACACAAAAAGCAACAGGGTTGTTGATAAATGATGCTATTTCCATACACGATTGCAAAATGTCACAGTTATCATTGGCGTTATTAATAATAAAACCGCTTGCGTGCGTTCGCCGCCGCCGTACGATTTTTACCAGGAGGGACAACATATACATGTACATATATATACGGGGTGATTCGATTAACATACGAATTAAAATCAGCTTGGCGCGTAATTTGTATTATAGAGTTTTTGCTCCCCCATCGTCGTGATCGTAGCACGATATTTTAATGCAATCGACGCGATCTATGTAAAAAAGTGAAAAATAGTAAGGAAAAAAGCAACAACGAACGTGAGTTGCGTCCCCGACGACGACGATGATAAAAAACAATCCTAATGCAATTTGCCGTCCCCCTTATAATCGCAATCAAGCCCCAATTTGAAGCACTTCACGACAAAGCGTTTGCGTTTTTGTCGTTTGCACGCATCGTTCTCCTACAGTGCCGTCGAGTCAAAATCACATGTTATAAATTGTGTGACGACAGGGGGGCCAACTACAAGAAAGAAGAATAACAAAATTGATTTTTTGTTTTAGCATTGTAATCGTCATAGGTTAATGTAATTTATTTTACCAAGCTTAAAAAATATTGCTAAATGTTTTGCAAGGTATAAGAAATTCGGACACCATGTCAAAATATTTGCCGTTTTTGTCAGTCTAAGAGTTAAAACACATTAAACGAAGATGAAATTTGGTAAGCATGATGAGAAATATTGACTTTCGTACGTGGTACGTAATATACTAATACACTCTTGTAGATTTTGTACAATATATGACTGTATCTACCAAAAACATCTGCTTTTTTGAGTACGACTGAATTTGTTTACTAAATAATTTGCCAATTTAGTAAATCTTGTATAATTTAATGTATTTGCCATGCTAAAATTTATACTAAAGTTAACTGTAGTCAACATTATTATTTAAATTTGTTTTGTTTTAGAAAATATAGAAAAATGTTACTTTCGCGCGCGGTACGTAATAATACATGTACCAGATTTTGCTGAAGATATCATTATCGCTTTTTTGGGGTCCGGTCCTGCATGCCAAACAAATCGAGTACACTTATAACACACACAAATGATGATAGGGTTGACCCCGCTCCACTAGTAATTTTCGACTTTATTAGCTTGATTCAATTATTAGTAAATAGCTCGCGGCACGTCAATTAAAGAGCGCATTTCCGGCCCGAATATTTTATCCCCCTTCCTCCCGCGCTCACGAACAAACAAATCGAATTAGTGTTACACGGTGTTTTTTTTTATTTGTTTGTGTTAATAAACAGGTCGACGACGACAAGTATTGGGCGCGCAATATGCGTTTAGTAGCGTGTTTCAATTCCGCCGATAACTAATTGGCGACGCTAAATCTTGCACGCTTTCCAATTAGAATCGACGCCGCGCCACCGATCGGGGAAAGAATGGTGTGTGTGTGTGCGCGCCCGCTCTGTGCTAATGGGCTTAGTTCGCAACAGCGGCGGCAACATAAAAAAATAAATGGGCCGGCGCATGATGGATGGGTGCGTTTGTTCTGTGTGCGTTGGAATTTCCGTCGACGTCGCAGTCAGCGTCTTTGTCTATGCAAATGCACATTATTCATGCCGCCATCGATGCATTTAATAATATCTACTTGGGCGAGAGAAGTAGAATGAAGAAAAAAAGGCGCAGCAGCACGCGGGCGGCGCGGCGGGTCGACGCTTCATTCAATATTTTCGCATTCATCATTAAAATGCCATGTGATTGCAGCAGCTGCGCTCAATGCACTGTATGTGTGTGTGTGTGTATGTGCGAGAGGAGTAAAATTAACATTTTCATCATCGTCATCATCATCATCAACATCGCGTCGTCGTCGTCGTATACATTTCTTTCGACCCATCCATTTCAATTCCACTTGAAAAATTAAATCATATTTTTGCTACTGCTACAACATCGGTGTACGAGCGAGCGAGCGAAGGGAGGATGAATTTTAATGCAACGCTACAAATTAATTGAATGCTCGCAGAGATATGAAAATATTTTCGTTTTTCGTAAGGTATACACCACCAGGCGCGCTGCTGCTGCTGTGTATATATTTTTTTAAACTGCCGCTAAATCTATTTAAATTAAAAAAAGCAAAAAAAAAACGATTTCGTTATGATGATGTCACGCGATATAAAAAAACGTGTACGCTTATCGATTTGTTGATTTTTTTATCAAATCCAATTAAATATGATGATATTTTGAGCAAAATGTATTAAATGTATTATTACGAGTCATGCGCGAAAGTAACATTTTTTCTCTAAGTAGTCTAAAATAAGAAAATTAAATAAAAAAGTGGAAATATTCAGCAATGCTGTCCTAAATTCGTCTAATTTGCATAAATTTTACTAAATTAGCAAGTTAGTTAGTAGTTGCATATCAGGTTCAAAAATTTGAACGCACTGCATGGTAAAAACCTGCAGAGTTAGGTACGTTTTATCCGTTTATCGATTTGATTTTGTTATCAAACCGACACCTATTGTATGAATCGAATCAAATGCAGATTGAAGCATCAGCTGGAGGAAGGGGGAGGCGAATATGATTGCCGCAATTTAATTACGCTCCGCCAATGATTCTTTCCGAATCGCTAATTGCGCTAGGAAATTATTTACTAAAACGTAATAAGACGGCTGTGTGGGTTGGGTATACTCCTATATATTATATATAGAGGTAAGTCGAAAGATTACGTTTTTTGTCGTCGTGATATTAAAGCTGGAAAATGATGATTTACCAACTCAAAGATGTTTTTAACGTCAAAGAATCACGGATTTATTTTAGAAAATGGCAACAAGCGCAACAACAATTTATGCAATATAAATATAAAGTAGTTTTATAAGTAATAATAAGTAAGAGTAGATAGTGCACTAAATAGATAGGTAATTCCTCCAATCATTTTTGAAATTATTATCTAAACTTGCCGTAATAAGAGGGTTATAAGTCGCCGCCGAAAGATTACGCTTTTTGCTATGACAGTACTAAGCTGGAAAATGATGTTTTACCATCCGAAACATGTTAAGGTAATGCAAGGAATTTATTTAGTAAAAAAGCGACAACAGAAATTGTGAAAATGGGTAATTTAAAATGAAATTATTATGTAAATTTAATAAAAATCATAAATTACGATCCCATTCTTTATTCGCTAATTACTTCACAAAATTATTAACTAAACTCGTAATAAGAGGGTTATAAGTCGCCGAAAGATTACGCGAGCTTTTTGTCTTGCGTGGGAGTAAAGCTGGCAAATGATAAAATTTGCTAACTGATTTATTTGAGAAAATCAGAATAAAGTATGATTAAATAAATAAAACAGTAAATTATTATAATTTTCATTTTTACTTGATTCGCTAATTACGTCACGATATTATTAATTGAAGTCGCAATAAGAGGGTTATAAGTTGTCGAAAGATTACGCTGAAAGAATAGAAATCGGATTGTAATCTTTTATAATCATTGTATCAGTAATAAAAGTTGCCAAAATGATTTACCTTCTAAATGATATGAAGAGTATTTATTTATTTTAAAGTTTGTGTAACGAAAATTATATGAAAAATAAAGGAAATTGGGTGCAAGAACAAAAAAAATTACGAAGTTGATGAATTATGATTAAAATGTGCGCTAATTAATAAATGAGTAATAAATATTGTTATAATTTTATAATATAATGTTCGTTTTTACTTGATTCGTTAATGAATTGACAACATTATTAACTAAAGTCGTAATAAGTGAGTTATACGTTGTGAAAAAATTACGTTGAAAGAAACACGATATATTTGAAAATCGAACAAAGTTAAAATTATTTATTTAGTTTGTGTATAACGAAAATTATATGAAAAATTACGAAATATAGTAAATTGAGTACAAGAACGAAAAAAAAAATTACGAAGCTGATGAATTCTGATTAAAACCGTTTCATTTCCAGTACATTGGCACGATAAAATGCGCGCTAATTAATAAATGAGTAATAAATATTGTTGTTTTATTGCGCCATAAAACACAATCGTACGACTTGGAAAAATACATTTTTATTAAAACGCCATTTTACGATTTCCTCTTTCGATTTGACGGCGACGGTGGCGGTAAAGAGGGCGGCGAAGCGAGTGCGCTTTTTATCTGATCGGAAAAATACAATCGCAATGCAAAATAATTGCACGTCATTCGTACGTAAATATGGTACGCATCTTGGCGGCGCGACACGCAATCCGTTGTCGTCGTTGTCGTGATTGAATCGAATAGCAACAGCAAGAATATAGAAATTGCGTTCGTATTGCCGCCAGCGGAAAACAATTGTAACATTTCAAATATCGGTATGTATTGTACAATTCAAGCGAACAGCGAGCAAAAAATCATCGTCCGCAATATAATTAAATTTGTTGTTGTTTGATTCGCGTATATATACATATACGAGGATTAATATAATATTCATTAAAATGAATTTTAATATTTGTGTATTTCATGCGTTAATATGTTTTGTAATAATTGGAGGCGCAAATTGAAATCGATTTTACGTTACCAGCGCTAAAAGCTTATCAATGTTGCTCCAATACACTTCAAATTCGTGTAATTTTATTAAATGTAAATGATTTTCCGCGTTCGATGTCAGCAGCGTAATGTTGTATGTGTGTGCGGGGTGGAAATCGACGATGTCGACGACGAAATTCATATAAATTTTTATTTTCGCGTTGCGGTTGTTGTTGCGCTAATAAAATGCCGTAATAAGCCAGTACATTAATATTTAAATGGAAATCTAGTAGGAAAAGGCGGCTAATGCGATGCAAAACGTACTTCCTTCATCGGCCATTAAAATACAAAGTTGAAAAACAAAGAGGTAATTGACTATGAATAAAATTGCCGTGGCCGAAAATAATATTCAGATGTATGCGGAGAGATAAACGACACCGCGGCGGATTTTTAAACGCACATATATGAGATAGGTATTTCTTGCATCCGAAACCAAAAAAAAACAATTCTTAATTAGCAAACGTTGCGAATCCGAGTTAATCTAGCGATGTTAAAGAGAAGAAGAAAAAAAATTGCAGACTAGCGCAGAAAGGACCGGTTTGCTGAAAGGGGGCGAATAAAGAAAATGATGAATCAGTTGAAAGAAATGTTTATAAATTTAGAAAATAGTTGCATTTTGAAAAATTAATGTTGCAAATGTGCAAGTAAAAAAGAAAAAAAAAGTAGATTAGCGCTGAAATGACGGAGTGTGGAGAAGCGCGAATAAACAAAGTGAGAAAAAAATATTTATGTTTGGGAATTTCTTGTATCCAAAAAATAGTTTCTACTTAGTAGACGTTATAATTTTGGACATTATGGGAGTTAGTCTAACGATGTGAAAAAGAGGAAGAAAAAACTTGCAGACTACCGCAGAAATGACGGTGTATTGAGAGGGGCGGACAACAAAATGAAAATGGTTAATTTATTTTTTTAGTACTTAGGTATCTCAACGATTCTTAAATAGTCAGTTTTGAATGGATTTTAAATTTTTGTCCTTTTTTGTCCTGTTGAATACAATTAACAGATAATAAAGAGCGATAAAAATGTTAAAAATTTAAAATTATTGGAAAATTGGGCAATTAGTTAGTTAAAAAATGAAAATGATTTGTAAAATGCCTCTGGTCGCTGAGTTAATCGAAAGAGAAACAGCGTGGAGATGGAAGAAAAATGCTCGACGGCTTGTTGAGAGGCAGGCGAGTGAGCGCGCGCGTGGACGAAGAAACACGGAAACGTAAGCGGTCTCGGACAGTAATCTAAATTGAGCCGGGGTTAAATTGAGTGGCGGGGCAAACAGGTAATGAATGTTTATCGGGCCGAATCAGTGTGCTGTGCTGCGCGGGGATGCGAATGCCGCCTTATACCTACTGCTACAACACACGATCGATACCAATATGCTCTGCCGCCGTCCGTCAACGGCATTAATTTTAAACCGACGACGACGACGACGGTATTGTGCGTTACACGGTAATTTATCGTCGCGCATTGTACGCAATAATACAACAACGCCGCCGCCGCCGCTAAGAAAGCACGCGTTGCGGCGGCGTCGTACAGCATGTGTAAGGTCGTATTGTGTAATTAAAGCGTCGTTGGGGGCTTTGTATAATATAATATAATACCAAGTCGTCGGGTACAAGATGCCTAATATTCTAATAAATCATCCCATTCAGATTCGATGCGCAAAAACAATACGCGAGCATAAGGAAAAAGTTTGCGTTTGCCAAGTCGAGGCTCGAACTTTAATTATTCGTACATCAACAACGCGCTTTTTTCTCCTTCTTTTTCTTACATCCCCTTCCCTTTTGCCTAAGCTTTTCACAAATTCCAGCAAGAAGAGAGACATCAATTTGTCGTCGGTATATAGCGCATTTTACATTCTTTATCGCTTGACTTTGGTGCTTCAGGTATTAATGAAGAGACAATTTTTATCCGTGCCAGTAGGTATAAGGAATATATACGAGAGGAGAGCGCCTAGCGATCCGAGCGTCGCGGCGTCTCATCCCTCCACCCCACACCTCACACCCTACACCACCCCATCCTCCCCACCTCCCGAAGGCAATAATTCTCGTTCGAGTGGATCCGAAGGAGATTATATTGAAGTTCGAAATTTACAGTCGCACGGCAACGCAACGACTCAAAAAGCAATTAGCAATTAGCTTACTTTTATTATCTATTTTTCGCTGTAAAGTCTCCCTAGCCGTTGATGCATGAAAAAAGTTGCTATGCAGCGGCGACGACGAGAGCAGCGGGAAGGAGAGAGCACTAATAACATCCCATTCAAACTTGAACGGTTAAATGCGATGAAAATATATACCGAACGATGGTTGTTCGTATTGAAAGCGAGAGGCAAAACGATGGATGCTTATCATTATCAGCTCTACGAAACGAACGAACGAACGCACGAAGAAGAGAGAACGCGATGAGGATGAGGAGTAAAAAAGCGTCGTTTCGTTACTTAATCTACTTATGCATACTTTCAAGTTTGCTTTTGAGAGCTATGAAAGCGCGCATATTTCATTTTCAAATTAAAATGTTTAACATATACACACTTTCTCTAATGTTTACTTTCCAAGTAAAGTAAAACTTTCCATCTTATTATCTGAATAAATAATAGCCTCTTTATATTTAACTCTATCTGTTTGGGCGAAGTTTACTTGTTTATAAAACTTTCTAGACTCGGTCGATCGCTACTCTATACGACGAAGCAGCAGTAGCAGAAGAGGAAGCGGAAGAAGAAGAGCGAAAAAAAATTTATCCATTTTGCCGAATGCGAACATAATAAATAATTCGCGTTCCGTAATCGATACACCTCTCTCCATGTGTATGTATATACATACATGACACATACATACATGCATGCAGAGCGCGCGAGTGTGTCTGTATGTATATGTGTGTGTGCTGTTATTTATTTTCCACCCAACCCTTGTACAGATATCACTCAAATCTGGCAACAATTATAATTTATAAGCGCATTAGATTACAATAGATTCGGTTATTGCTTGATTTATAGAGTGGAACTAATCGAATATACAATCCATTGTTATCAATAATGTCCTCTCGCTCCCCCGTTATTCACAAGAACAAAAGACGCGCGCGTCGAACGAGCGCGCGCGCTATTTTTTTTTATATTATAATTCATCTACTACTAGGAACGAAGGAACGAACATCGCATCCCTTCTGCTTGCTCTTTCTTTCTTTTCGCGCGCGCATATCTAATGATTCATTTACGCGTTGCACTTTCTTAATTTCGCATTTGTTTGACGTATGGCTCCCCAGACTCTGCTCGTTGCAGCCGCCACCAACTACGACAATGAGGGGGAAGCAACGATGACACAATCGTCGAGTTGACACTTTTTTTGTGTGTTCTTAAAATAAGATATAGATAGATAGGAAGGACTCACCAATACGGTCGATGTAGTCAACCATCGCGCAAAAAAACAAGAAAAGTATTGCTAGTGATTAGAGAAGTGAGTGAGTGTATGTTTTTAGGGGAGGTTGGAAGAGAAGACTTCGACGACGTTGTTGTTGTCTTTGTGCTTTATTTACGTTTTCCGGCGCGCTGTTCGGTGGTTAATCGAAATCAGTGTATCGATCGACAAATTGTGATTGTGTGTGGTGCCATTCGCAATTTAATTCCCTGCGACACTTGTTTGTTTTTTCATGACGACAACGCACACAACAACATTCGGCAAGACAGCGCAAGAAAAAAATGGACACACGCACTCGCGACGGAGGCGCCGCTTCAATTGCACCGCGGGAGTTCCATATCGATTGCCCCAGTTGCAAGGGCACGAGCGCCCTCGCTCTGGCGGCACGTGAACGCACCACCACCATCACCATACATCCATCCATCCATCCGTCCATCCACCTTGAGAATGCACCAGCACGATGTAGTTAGTGCATCTGTCGCCAATATTAACAGCAAGTAAAAAGCAACTTGGGGGAGAAAAATCGAAAAAAATATATGTACATGCATGGAGGGTTGCTGTAGTAATAGTAATGGTCACCAAATCCGCTTATAGATATTATTACCTACATACGTTGTAAATCTAAATATCATAATAAACCATATGTGCGGTTGCTTTTATGCCCTTTTATAATACTTTTCTTCGTATTTTTATTTTATTTATTTATATATTTATTATACGGGCTTGCTTCTTTGCATATATACGAACGTGCCTAAACATCCAATCTACAATTTTTCCTTGATCAGCCTTCGAAAAGCGTTGCGCGTTTCTCTGTGTGTCGGCGTGTATCTCTGTGTGTGTGTATGTGTATGTGGCAGGATGTTTTCCTACAGGACAAGCCAATAGTAATCTGCCGGCGACGTGACAGTCGTGCAATTACGTGTTTGTCACGGTTTCGGTTGGAAACAAACACGTGTGACAGGCCGGAATTTGCAATAAGCAGGCGGCATCAAGTGGGCAACATTATGCTTGCTGCTGTTGCTGCTGTTAGATTTTTTTACGCTGGAAAAATCGAGCGCACAAGTTGAGGCAAGTTGCAATCTTATCTTGCATAGCGCACCTACACTGCAGTTGAAAACTTAATTTCGTATATGGAAGCGGAAAAGCGATGAGAATACGATGTGTGTTAAAATTAAACGAGCGATGCATGTTTTATTGGTCACTTGATAACAATTTACTATCATCTTGTAGAAAATTGTTTGAAAAAATGGATGTAAAAACTAAATTTTGTATAGGAACGAAAAAGTACAATAGGCTCTGAGTTAAATTCTACGCAGGGTGTTGTTGGTACGTGCAGATGAATATTCATGAAACGTCCGTTTTGTTGCGATTCGCATCAATAAATTGCGTCCATCGGTCACTTGATGTCCATTTACTATCGTCTTCTAGACGCAATTCATGATGCTCTCATTATTATCCCTTTTTTTATTAAAGTTTTCTTAGAAATTGCAGCAACAATGTCATAGCAGTTTAAAAATACCCTTAAAGGAAAAGTGCGACAAAGCGTGTAATGCGCTGCGCGTCAAATTCTACGCCCGATGTAGGTACGTGCAGGTAAATATTCATGAAACGTGTCCGTTTTGTTAAGATTTGCATCAATAAACTATCCATCGGTCATTTGATTTCCATTTACTAACGTCTTAAATTTATTAATGTCTTTCAAGATATTTTCAGAAAAATTGTATCAAAAATGGATTTAAAAATAATTGTATAATGCAGCAACAATGCAAAAAGCACCCTTAATTTTGTATACCGACGGAAAAGTGCGACAAAGCGTTTAATGCGCTGCGCGTCAACTTCTACGCCCGATGTAGGTACGTGCCGGTGAATATTCATGACACGCGCGCGCTTGTTGCGATCCGCTGCTGCTGCCGCCGCCGCTACCAGCCCACCGGCCATTTGATGGCCATTTACCATCACCTCTTTCTCTCATAAATGTATATATACGCCGTGCCGCGCGATCGATTCCCTTTCTACTCCCTCATCTCTCTATACTCTTTTCAATTACTAATTCATGCACGACGCACAAATTAATGTTATATAAACTAAAAAAAAGCGAAACAGAATAAAAAAAATGTCGATTCAAAACGTGCGCCTGAACTAATTGAATTGCATTGCTTTTTTCCTATATATACTCGATAGAATAATAGAGTTTTCGGGCGCGCAAATGTTTACCAAAGACAACAACATTTTTATTTAGCGCGAAATTATATTTTCGCTAATCGATCATCGCACTGTGTTTGCGCTACATTGCAGTGCATAATCGAAAAATCCTTTGTTTATATGATATAAATTCGAGCGCATAGCAAAGCGAATCGATTCACACCACCAGC
>JARJDW010012978.1:0-13275 GCA_030264715.1 Adinopsis sp. GC000173
AAAAATTTAATATAAATTTTTAACTTTAAAATTTTTTAAGAATCCTGAGAGCGACCACCCTACCGAATTGCCCTAATATACTTTGTTTCAATAAAAAACTACCCTGAGAATTTCAAGTTGGTAGCTAGGGTCTCCCGAAAGATAGGGGTGCACAAGCGAGAATGGGTATTGTATGGATGATGCACCTAATGCGGTTTGATGCAGAAGAAATGTATTGGAAGGATATGTAGTGATGCGCGCATTCATTACAACCGAACTACTCTTATGCGTGCAACGTACGTACAACATATTGAAGACCTTTTTTTTTTAATATTCACTTGCACCTTGTGTCCGTATTTCCTTCTGTGCTTACCTATATCTATATCAATATTACATTCTTGAGTGAAATATGCTTATTTTTATTTATACAACATATTTTCATACATTATCTTATTTTGAATTACCTATTTTTAAATTATTTATTATATTCTGTTTCAGCATCTATGATATATGTTATAGGTAGATATATACTTTGCATGAGATTTCCAAAAAATAGATGGACACACTTACTTAATTTTGAAAAGGTCCTTTACAATCGAGTACAATATAAATCCGGTCCAAGGAGAGAGGCAATATTCAAGTTTGTTATTTTGTTTTACATGTTCGAAGTTGAATTATTTGTTTAAAATGGCATAGATAGGTGTCATTTTGAAAGTTATATTTTTTTCTACAGAGACACTAAAATAAGTTGAGCTATTTTTTTATATTAACGATATCGATACGACGCGCTTTTACCTTTTATGAAAATCTTATGCGAAGTGATATGGAGCTAAAAATCTCCAAAATTGATTACACAATATTAAGGAACATTTTTATGAATTTTCAAAGAAATTGGTTGCTGGGGCCAAATCGACCTCTTATACTGCTAAACCCTTTCGCCATTTTATTTTTTAAACACAAAAGACAATGAATTAATATTTTCATATATTAGTATGTGGGGCACACTTTACATTTGCGTTACCGTCGGCTATTAGCGTGATCCGATGTGCACCGCGGGGAGGTTGCCGAATCGGGTTCAGCACATCATTTGGCCCTGGAAAGGGCCGATTAGATTCTAGATCTTTTTAGTTGCTCCAGACAACTTCTATGATTTCATCTGCTGGCAAAGGTCTGTTTCCAGTATCCCATAGATGATATAAGATAGTTGTTTAGGTATACTTGACATTCTGTTCGTGTCGAGCATAACCTAAGTATCATAGTGCGCTAGCGATATGCCCATACGACCCAAGTGTCCTTGCAGGTGGTAGTGTGGTCACTTATAGGTGCAATAAGATATACATAACTGATACTTAATCCGATTTTGGGGTCTTGAATGTATTGTTGGTCTTAAGAAGTTGGGTTCTAATCTGTTTTGGTCATATCCAAATATCTAATCAGCTTATTTTTGTCGTTTGTTCTGCATATATCCTAGCGTCTGATTTACCTGATATACACCAAAACAATGATCATGCAGATATTGTAAATCAGAATGTGGAAAATCTTGAACTTGATTTTTATCAAGAAGAACCCACTGTCCACGCCTATAATACAGGTTGTCTTTTTCGGTTCTTGCTTTCAGGATATTATCTTCCTGGGTTCTTTGTAAAATCGCTTTTGCAAAATCTTCATTTGCTCCATCCATTATGATAGGAATAATTTTGATTCATCGCGAAGTAACTGAAATTTAATTAAAAATAGATTTTTAAAATATAAATATACATACATTACAATGTAAAATATTAAAAAAGTAGAATTTTCAATTAATAAAATGTTTTGATTTCAGTCCCAAATTCAATATTATAAAAAGCGAACAATGGAAATTCAATATAATATTAATTTTGAATGAATCAGTCTTAAAGCACAATAAAATTAATTAAAAATCGTATTGAATATAATAACAAAACAAAACAACAAACAAATATTTAATTAAATTTGTTTTGTTGGATGCTTATAAATAGAAATTGTAAGTGCGGCAAATGATGGTATTGAAGGAAGCTTTTACTTTCAACTATATCCGTTTTTGGCGCGCCTTCAAGCAGCGACATCTCAAATACTAATTATACGAAACCGCGAAAGTTTTCTTGCAGCACGCGTAATTGCCGCCATAAATGCGCATACACATAGCAGTGCGCTGCGAATGCGTCTCTCTAATTCAACATGTAGCTGCAGGTGCGTGTGCCCCTCGCGGTCGAAATTCATCTATTATGTATGTTGGAATGGGCGTATAATTCAGCAAGAGTTTTGTTTCGCTGACCCTCTCTTCATATTACATGAGCCCGCTTCGCCCTCCAAAAACTTACGGTCATTATTGCCGGCAATAACATTGCGCGCGTGTTCAATTCACCCCCCTCTCGCAAAACCGCTAAACCATGCGGGGAAGAACTATGCGATTCTCTAGGCTATGGCTGGGAAATAGTTCCGCAACTTTAGTACATTATTTCGTGGTCCGAACAAACAACTTTGGTCTATTTTCCACTCTATATATGCACACTTGGAACAAAAGTTGATTAATTCCAATTGAATATTTTTCCGAGTTTTTCTCTCCACCAACAACATTTTTTCTGAAGGCTTCGTTATTAATCATTTTGAGCTCCCCCATGTGCGTTGGTAGATTTTCGGATTTTGGTATTTGACAAACCATTAGTTTTTATATTAAAATAAATATATTTTATTTATATAGTACGTAGGAATTCTTCGATATAGAAAACGAACATAAATAACAAAAATTGATTAATTTTAGTTTGTTGTAATAAATTTGAGAAATGGACGATTTTTATAATTAAAACAGCCATTCTATGTTATTAATCTTGCCAGGTTATAAATGATTCGCTCAAATAATAAGTTTGTTAATATTGGATCTAAAATATTTTATAATTAATAAAACTACCTATTAGATATAGATGTGTGTGCAGGAATTGTTTTCTTTTATCTATATTTAGAATTATATAACTGCGAACAATACTAATATTGATTTCCGCTTGTAACATCAGATGAACATTTATCCCATATTTAGGAACCAAATCCTTGTAATTTGAACCCACAAAATTCTATTATTTTCTTCCTGATTATCTAACCTCTCCAATAATATGTTAATTTTCTTTATTTAATTGTATTAGTTCGTTAAATATCCCAGGACAACCAGTTATATAATAGCTTTTCCCAAAATCATATTAAAATTATTAATTATATAATAATGTGTGAAGTTATAAGAAAAAGTTAATATAAAAATTGGAAATGACTTTTTAAAATCATTCATTCTAGAAATTTCTTTTACTTAACATTTATTAAACAGCATAATGCGATAATTTTTGTTAAGTTTTATAATTAATAATGTATTTCGAAAAACCTTCATAAATAAATAATTGATTATTTTATTAAAAAGATTTAATCACCACAAAAATAGCCAAATAAATATTGTTGTACAATTTTTCCTTGTTACCAATTGTTTAAGTTTTAAAATTCTACATGTGGATAATTGAAAATGATACCCAAGCATCTCATCTTAGCTTATTATCTTTAATACCAATTATAAAATTCCGTAAAACTACTTTTAAGATGCTTCAGTATAAAGTTTCCACCTATTTCCTAGAACAATTCTAAAAGAAACTACCGCAGAATACCACAGAACTCTTAATAAATCATGGAAATTGAAAAAATTAAAACACTGAAATATCATATTTCTTGTTTGCATCCAATTAGAAAAAGCAAATTTTAGCAAGTAAGTTTATTTAAAGATCATGGCTAATATTATCTAATAGTTTTTAATTTAGTAAATTGACTTTTTTAAATACGTTGTAAATGTCAATGAAGGCTATACAAGCGTTATAGTGTATCATCCAAAATAGGTATACATATTAATTTACTTCATTTTCGTTCATATTGTTCTGGTAAGCATGCGGCTTAGCAAGACCACAATATAGAAAAGCAAGGTTATTTCTAGGCCTAAATTTATGTCAGTTGAAATTAATCATAATGAAAAGCAAATTAAATACAAATGTATTATAAGAAAGTTATTAGGAAGGTTTATTTTACAAATAGGCATTAGCTGTAGCTTTGTCAACTGGCTAACTGACTATTCTATGATTTTATTTGCTTGGTACTAGCATAAAAACGCATTAATGTAAAAATGTTTAAATTGATAAGTTGCATTTTTGGGAAATGAAATAATGTCAGTGAAATATTAGCAGTTTTATACTTTTATGTACTGTTATTTATCATTCACTTTCCCCTAAAGTAAACTTTGAAATGAATGTCCTTGACAAATCATTAATAAGGAATACAAATACTCCTACTATTTTTAATAGATATTTCAGAGAAAAATTCTTATATTTATAAATCAATAAAACGAATATTTATATATAGCTAATCTAAACAATTTCCGCTACAGTCGTTTTCACAATAAGCTTTAAACTTGTTATAGGTAAATATAATAAGTATTTTTATACATTTTAAACTACTTATATATCAATTCTTGTGTAAATAAATGTTAAATAACCCAAGTTATTGTACAATGGCAGCCAAGTACAGTTTAAAAATAGTAACAATGCAGTTCGTACGGAAAAATAAATAAAAGTAAATAAATTTTCGCATTGCAACAAATTGAATTTCTTTGCGCAAAAAAACAGAAAATTCGTTTTTTGTGAATGTGCGCGTTTCTTTTGCTTTTCCTATTGAAATCTTTCAAATAAATAATAATGTATACAAGAAGAAATCGTATATATTTTTTGTGTGCGCGCGTGAATGTGTGTTAGTGTATTACCGCCCTCACTATACCAAATTCAATTTATCACAAAGTTGTAGATTGCCTACTGATCAAAGTAAATTATTAAATCACACAATCTGGCAATTACAACAATAAAAAAGTTTGTTTTTCTTATTCCTGGCCTTATCAATACTTGAATTACGATAGCCTTTTTACGAGTAGAATATTGAACGATTCCAAATTATAATGCAGGATTGGCTTGTAGCCTAACACTTGTTACAATAAATTCTGATTGTATACATGGTACTATGCTTATATCATATAGTAATTCGGTTTCATTCTCTATGATTCACAAGAATTTCAAAAACTGTGCATTTTATGAAATACACTTATCTACAAATCTACTTACTATCGCCATCGTCGAAAAAAGAATGACCTGGCTTGGGGTTACTCTCATCCCTTCGAGGTTTATGGTACCCCCTGTGCAGAATCACCACGGCTGCCCTACCATAAAATGTAAATAGATATCGCAACCACTTTTAATCTATCACTTTTATTGTTGTTATATTTTTGTTGGCTTATCACTTCAAATAAAGTAGTAGTACTGCTATTACATCTATCAAAAGAACTTTTTATATTACACTGATTTTTAGATACCTACAAAACTATAATTTTCAGATTTTGATACTTTTCCCGAACACATACAGACATGCCGACGGATTGACACCAAGAAAAATAGTAGAAAAGTGGTAAGTGTAGATATATCTAAGTAACACGTGGTTACCTCATAAGTAAAGCGTTGATTCTTATTTTAAAAACTATGTATGATACAAAAATTCATTTTTGTAATGAAACTTCGTTTTAATATTTAGAAGTTAATCCTTGTGTCAGAATTTCAATGCCTTTCTTCAAAGTCCTTGATGTAAAATATACAATTTCGATATGACGAACTTAAGTTTATATACTATCGAATGCGGATGAAACCGTGTGACCGAATTTGCTATAAATTAATAAAATGCATACTCTCTAATCAGTTCAAGTTGTTTAAATTGAGGTAAGCAAAGTCCATAATACATAATACTTCCATTACATATGGCTTTTAAAACCAGCAACGGAATAACATTAATATGAAATTTAATCAAAATTTGAAGGTGAAGGTTTTTAAATCATCACACGTGCTAATCCATGGTCTAATTGGTTAAGAATCAGAACACCAAAATCTCATAGTAGGGCAACACAAAACTAAATATGTAAGAAACCTATACTTGTTTTAGGTAAGTACGTTGTATGTACAACATTAACGAACGATTATTTTATATTCAATATCGCAATTTTTAACGGAATGTTAATTCGCCAAAGAAATATATTGTATTAATGGTATATTTTTTCATCAAAATTAAGCATTCAAAATACGAATATAAAACCAAATTTTAATATTAATTGTTTGTTTTAAACGAAATCGTATAATATACTTCAAAAAATAAATATAAAAAGATTTTTTAACAATTAAAAATGTAAGGACTATGAGCAACATATTAATAATCTTGGCGCTCCTAATTTTTCGTTGATTATCAAATATTCATTTACCCATAAATAAATGAGATGTTTTTAACGCGCTATGAAGCTTTAAATTTTTGTGTAAATTAACTCGACTAGACAGAAAAAGCGCGCACATAGCATAGCTAATTAAATAAAATTAAAATTGAACATGCAAAACATCAGCAGCATGTAGGTAGATGAAATAGAAAATAATTATTGTAGTAAAGTAAATTTAATAATAGAAAAATGATAAATGAACGTATACTAAGGATGAAATTAAATAAATCCAGCAATTTGTGATCGTATAACATTCCGCACGGCCCCCGTCAACCACTCCACCTCTCCATCCCCATCACAAAAAATATATTATACAATTTCGGTAATTTATTTTTGTTTTCACCTGTTCACTCTTTTTCATTAATAATATCAAATTTATGTGCGCTCCTGGATGCAAACATAAATCTCCATATATACTGAGCGAGCGTGTGAGTGTAGTAGAAATGTAACGTGTGGCGAAATATCGACCTGGATGCGGAGGGATACAAAAAGAGAAGGAAGGTCGCCGAATATGGATGGGGATGGGGATGGCTGGCCGTTCGCCACGCACCTGTGTTCGCTCACACCCTCCTCATCCGAAAAACAATCTATATAATTTTCCTATATAAATAATTATCATTTTTCGGATTTCGGGGCCCGTTTTAATTAATAAGCGTAATTACGCGCTTTATTATTATTACGCTTTTCAAATAATTCATTGCTATTCTAAGCTTCTGAATTAAAAATTGCAAACGGCTATAAAAATTAATTGTTCCTAATTATAAAATAATGTTCAAATTTAATTAATTATAATTTTTCTTAAATAATAAAAATAACTAAAGCGTTAACGATTTTTATTAAAAACTTATACAATCTTTCATTCGGAAGTTTTAAAAAATAATTTTTCTTCATTATTAGTAAGAAATGTTAACATTACAAGATAACGCACGATAAAGTACTGTAATTTTTCAGAAAAAAATCAGAAAAGTTAAGATTGTTGCTACTTTTATCTTGACTTTCTGTTTCTTTTAATTTTAAGCCAAAATAGATTTTTAGTATAATTATTTTTATCTTGATATAATATTTAAGCATTTATTCAATAATATGTTTAATTATTTATCAGCGTATGAAAAATGTTTTCGTCTGACAAATTTTGTTTAAATAGCAAATACAGTGAACTGTTCAAATGTTATTACGTTTATGAAATATCGAAACTTTAAAATAAATATCAATCAATATCAATCCTAAAAATGATCAAAAAGCATATTATTAATATAAATCATTTAAAATTTATTACAAAAATAAGGGTGTATTGCAGAATTTAAAATTGTAAAAGCAATTCCTAAAAATCTTGTCTTTCAAGAATTTCACATTTCTACGAAATGCTTAATATTTTAAAGATAAGATTATAAATCTTAAAAACTACCACCTTTGTAGTTATATCAAAATACTTATCGACTGTGTTGGATTGTTATAATTTCTTTTAATTCTGATGCAATAGTTCAAAATTATTTCAATCGAAAAATATCTTCGTAACAAAGACCTTTTCTATACATATTTTTATTAATTATGTTACAATGTTTGAAATATGAACAGTGGTACCTAATTTAATATGTATTTAAAGATTTGTTATTTCGAACATCTTTTAAACAAAACCGGTGTAGTAACTATATGGTTAAATTAAATACGATCAATTAAACCCACCACCACCACCGGTCTCAATGTAATTAAAAGAAATGCAATAATTAAACATATCAATAATTAAACATTTAATTAATTTAATATGTAGTGATAAAATTAAACGTTTAATATATAATGAAGCACGCGAAGCGTTGTTTAAACTTGAATTTTAAGTAAAATCCTTGGAGAAATCAAACAATTTTGAAACGATCTTCAATACTTGACAAGTATACTACAAGCGAATAATAATCCAGCAAAATTTTTACCATGACGTCTTTAAAACTTTACATTATTGAATATTTAATCGCTGTTGTGGAGTTTTGCACCGTATGCGAACTTAAATATTTATGTATGGACAACGCAAATTTATCTAAAGTTTTTTAATTGCTAAGATATTGATTTTTAATTGGGCCCGGAAAAGTGCAACTTCCAGTATATATACCTATATAGAAAATCCCGGAAATAAGTCAGGAAAAAACAAAAGAATGCAGGTCGTATATGGCTGGTATCTGGAGATTTTTACTTGAAACTTTCATTAGAGTTATTCCCAGTCGATTTTCTTATATACACTTATAGAAAACGTACGTAAAAAAGCGACATTACTAGTTGTTGGAAAAGTTTTGGCAGGTAGTCGATCTTGCATCTTTCACGTAAGAAAAATCGACGAGGCGAGACAAAAAACAACAAAGACAATCAATTAATTTTAGGTGGGTTTTTTATTGCTGCACATTTAAATTAAAATTCAATAAACAGGGAACTTACTTCAGAAACGAGTAATTATTGGGAAGTATGTTAATTATTCTTTTAATAAAGCATATTTTCACATTTCTTGATTGTTACATATTCATTTTATTATGAAATAATTACAAATATAAAAAAGTTTGAACAGAATGAATTTATTCTACTTGAAAGGTAAAAAAACAGTAACTAATTATATACGCGAGGCATAAAATAAAAAAGATAATCAAATAATATAATATTGTTTATTGGTCACATCAAAATTAAAATTTAATAAATTTGGAAATAACTTCAGTAAAGAGTAATTATATTAAGCAGCATGTTATTATTTTTGTAATAAAGTATATTTTCACATTTCTCTACTGTTGCATACATATTTATTTTGTTATGAAATAATTCGAAATATAAAAAAGTTTGAACAAATAGAATTTATTCTACTTGAGAGACAAAAAGTATCTCTAACATTACTTTATTATATTTTTAACACATTCAGCAAGTTTCCTTTATCAGATTATTTAAAAAATTCCGTATAAATATGACCCTTTGATGGAAAGAGCGCACATTCATCATATCTTGCTTTCAATGGCAAGGAAACTTAAAGCAATTATAAATTCAATACGAAATATGTTCGCTATACGTATATATATGTTTGACTTTCCACATGTCAAAATTTCTGTAAAATGTAATTTTCACACTTCCGTAATTTTATTAAACTATCAATGGATAGAAACACATATATAGTTTTCGAAATTAGTTATTAATTGTTTTCATACGATTATTATATGAGAAAATGTTTCAGTTTGTTGTTTGTTGATGAGGGTGGTAAATGAAGAGCGACAGTTTGGCGAAGCGTACAAACTAAACTATTAGATTTTGATATAAATACTTTGCACTCAAACAGGCATAAAGTGTAAATTTACAATTGGAATTTCGAGTAGTGCGTTGAGAGAGTTGACACTACAATCTTGAAATGAATCATATACATAAATTATGGAAGTAATATTTGTGAAGCTGGATTTTATAGAAAAATTGAAATTATCAAATGATTCAAGTCGAAATGTCCACATGAACATATGCGTAACATCGGCACCAAATTTTTTAACATATTTTACTTGATTACTTCATTTTGTAATACTCATAATCTCAACAAAATTTATAATTACCTAACAAAACAACTAATCTAAACCAGAAAAATATCGAATCCACCTTCTTACAACAAATTGAAAGTATATTTTTTTCTTAAGGGTTTTAAAAAATTCGTGTTATTTAGTATCGCTATAGGTATAGATATACAACACCTGATTTAGTCCACTAATTATTCGTAATCTAGTTGGAAAATCGCTCAACATGGATATTTAACAAAATTTCACATTTACTTATCCAGTGCCTACTACGCGTTTATAAATTCTCATTAGCTAGTTTTAATGATGACACCATATTTAATTACAAAACTTTTTCCTTGAATGTTTGCACTACGATGAAATGAATGCATTTATAGGTTGAATAAAGTTTATTATGAAATATACGTTTTTGGAATTAACAAACAAAAAATTGCAGCGTACTGCATCTTTTTATTAATCATCAAAGCTAAATTAGTATTTATGCTCTGGCATAAAAATATATTGCGTTTTCTGTTTATCAAATGATTAATTATGGATTTTGCACTGCAAAGTAACGCCTTTAAATTAACTATAATTCAACTTTATTGTTTATTTCTAACCATACGATTGCGAATACATTTTAATTAATTAATCTTAAATGCATTAACTCATTTTGGAAAATTTATATGTAATTTAGTATAATGATTTTTTTAATAGGATTATTTGCTAATTCAAGTTTATTAAAATGATTTTTAATTTGTTTAATTTTAATGCGATTTGAAACAATAGTTGATGGCTAAATTAAGTTGTTTATTACCATCGCAAAATCAAAATAAAGTCAGGAATGAGCTAATCAAAGAAACTATGTTTTAGTTTCACATACTTGAGTATTATGTTGTTTGTCTCTAAACATTCCTTAAGCTGTTTTTCAAAGTCTTGAGTTTAGATTTTTGCTCCGTTTCAAGTAAGTATTACTTATTTATATACATCAAGTTAAAAGGCATGTTAACACTTATTCCATGTTATAAGTAAAATATTTTTCAAACAATGAACATAAAAATAGTAAAATCAAGGTTAATTAATAAGCCTCAGATAAAAAAAACGTATTTTTGTATTTACATTTTAAAAATGTACTGCATAACCATATCAAATATTGATTTGTTGTTGTTGTATTTTTTTAAATATTGGTACAGGATAAAATATTAATGTAATATTTTTTTATATAAATAGGCATGTGCATTTGTTACTGTTTGATTTTACATGAAGTACTTACACATGAAGAATTCCACTGTACTATTGCCATCAAATACAACATTATAATCTTTGCGGAATAGGTAGTCGCCTTTATTTCACAATAATGATTTAAAAAAGTAGCATTGTAAAAGATTATCGAAAAAGTCTATGCTTATTTAGAAAAATAATATTAAGCCTTTTGATTTTTAAGTTTATAAATAAGTGCTTGTATTTGAATTTCGTTCGTACCTATGTGTATCTCAGGAGGGTAACTTTTCCTCTACGGCAGGCAAAATCATAAAAAGCAAATCCAGGCTAATGCACTTCGCCTGCATAAAGAGCTTTGCGATTAGATGGCTCTCTATGTAGCTGCATGACGTGCAGNGGCGTGAAACGGAACGTACATTAGCGACATTATAGAGTTTATTCCTTGGTCGGTTAAGTTCAATTAGTCAAAATTAGATGTATAGAGATATATGCCCTATGAAAACTCTTTTACTGGTGGAAGTGTTATAACAGTGTAAGCCAGGCACACATAGTTTTCTGTTTCGCGGGTCCCTTGTTTGTATACTGGCATAATACTACATAGAAAAAGTAATGTTATAATCACAATTAATTCTATATCGCGAAAAATAAAAAAACCCCTATTGGCGCGATTAATGTTAGGTATTTAAAAGATTATAACAATTCAAATTAGATAAAAATAGGAACGCATTTTCTTGACAGCATATCAAATCTAAAGCCAACCTTAGAACAGTGTATTGGAAGTCACAGGTAATTACTAGTTTGTACTTACTTATAAATAACTCTTTTGACTAACATAAAGACATCATGGATAGAAGAAATATCCAAGTTCCTGCCCTCCCTGGGTTTTTATTTTGGTAACTGAAACAGAAATATAAAAATTTATTAGTATTTGATCTGAATTAGGTGAGTAATATAAAGATTTTTGAATACACAGAGGTAGGAAAGTAAATTAAATTTTGAAGCGATTAAAAACAATAAGTGTACCCGTGTATTTGAAAGGAATCTTGAGATGCATACATATATGAAGTAAAGCATGTCGATTATTTTCCATTATGATAAAACGAAAGAATTCAGCGTCCTTTTATCCACCCCCTTATTTTAACATACACGAATACATAAAAGTGACTGACAGATTTCATCCCTTCATTCTTTCGCATCTACGTTGGGAAAAAATTTCCGTCTCCGAATAGATATATATGACATTTCCAAGGCGTAAAACATCGCGTCAATTCTATTAGAAAAAGCACCCAAATGTGCTTTTTAAACTTCGCCTCGTTTTTCCTCCTCCGCCACTTTTGAGAGACACGTTCTTAAAAAAATTGTACGCGCTTGGAAATCCAACACACATACGCACAAAAACGAAATAGCGAAAAACGCTTTTGATTGATTTAGATGCGTGTAATGCTTTTAACATGTATGTAAGAGCGTAATATATACAGGATGATTTACATTACAATGCAGTGCAAATAAAATCGTATGGATTTTGCACAATTGCAACGTTCGAGTGAAAAAGTTTCTTTATACGAGAGTATATTTGCCAGATTTTACCATTTTATATAGAATAGTGATTTCGACAAATAAGCCAATTTTATACTTTACATACAAAGGTACAATTTTAATTAAATTAAAGGAAAGTTGGGTAATGGCGATCGCCGGATAATGTCGCAACCTGGTCTATCTTAAAAATTGAATGATGGTTTAGATGCGAACTATGTTTGGGATGCAGTTTACAGGACATTCCTGATAATTTCAAATGTGATTTTTGTATATTTAACGACAAGTTTACAATATGTTGCTTTTTACCTATTTTATTTATAAGAGCGCAATTATCCCACCAGTTTTGCCATTACCCCTTCATGATTTTTGCGCTTTTTTTGATTTTTTACTACTGAATTACATTAATTCGGATATTTTTTATATTCATTTAGATAGTATATTAATTGCTCTTTAATGTACATTAGTTGCAATTTATTCGAAATTTGTTATTTAAGAACAATTGCCAATTATTCTTCTGGGGTGCGGAATTCCCCCTCTATGTATACTTTATATCTGTAATAAGAAACACTGCATCGACAAAAAATGGTATTTATACCCCATGTTTTATAAAATAATTTATAAATTATAATGTAGGTATTAAACACAGTTTTTAAATCGCTTAAAAGTTTAATATAATTTTTTTAACTTAAATAACACAAAAAGTTA
>JARJDW010012980.1:0-11017 GCA_030264715.1 Adinopsis sp. GC000173
AATTGGTGTTTGGATTTTCCCAATTGGCGTAACAAACAAAATTATTGCTCCATCATTATCAAATTGTAATTATTCAATAACGATTTTATTTATTGAATGTGAAGAGGGACGGCATGGTTGCATGCGCGTGCGCTCCTCGTCTCACCTCCAATCTTATTGTTATTCATTCGCGTTCACAACGTTCACAACAAACATCAATTTCTTTGCGCGTTCGAAACGAGTCTGTTGTTGTTTTTAATGTGGCAAACAGCTGTTCGGCCAGCACGACAGCCTAACGCGTTCTTGCCGTTGTGAACATTGTGCGGGACAACGATGAACGATCTGGCAGAGTAATCGAGGCCAGCCATAGCCAGATTATTCTATTTGTGCATTCTTGGAATGGCCGCTGTTAACATGCCGAATATGCCCGTTAGAAAATATCGACGCGAGAGCAGTGAGGTGAGCGGATGCCTCAAATATATGATATTCGGTTTCAACGTCGTCTTTTGGGTAATTAGCACATACAGTACTAGTACATTGACGCAAGCATAATCACAATGTTTTTCAGTGGTTGGGACTGGGAATCTTGACGATTGGCGTATGGGCATGGACGGAAAAGGATATTTTCAATAACATTTCGAAGGTTGCCAATATTGCATTGGATCCAGCCTTTATATTAATGTGTATAGGTACGTTTTATTATTTCACAGTCGATAGATCACAAAACGTTTAATCATTCAATTTTCTAATGTGGCAATTATGTTGTTGAACTAGTTTTAGTTAGTCATGAAACCGTTTGTTTATACAAATGGAATAATAGTCGATTTGTGAACCTACAGGTTTCTATCAATATTAATTAGTTTTAATGCCACTATCTTTCAAAGTCGTTAATTCTATGATTTCACTTAAAGCCACATTCTAAATCAAAAAAGTCAGACCATGGTTTTGTAAGTCTAATCTAAAAAAATTGTCGTTTTTTTACAAAATGTGATATTAATTACGCTATTGTTCATGATAATATTATTGTTATAGGTACTCTTACTTTTGTAATCGGTTTTACCGGCTGTGTGGGAGCGTTACGCGAAAATACCTGCTTACTAGCAACAGTAAGTTGATTACTACAATTATCCTAGCAGATATAAAGTGCATTGTCTTTACAGTACGCTCTATTCCTTGCCATACTGTTACTGTTCGAAATGACCGCCGGATTGATGGGATTCATTTTCAAAGACTGGGTAAAGTGTTTGAGCTTTAACTCGTCATTCTTCTGCATACTATGTAAAATTCATTATCTATTTTAGATTAAATCACAAGCGACGATCGGCTTCCAAACGTTCATTATCCATTATCGTGAGGATCCCGATCAACAGAATCTCATCGATTGGATACAGGAAGATTGGGTAACTGATTCTCATTACATTAATTTAATAATAATTGCTAATTGATTACTTATTCCAGTTGCAATGTTGTGGCATTGAAGGTCCGAAAGATTGGGATCGCAACAATTACTTCAATTGTTCATCGCACGATGTGGGAAGTCGCGAAGCGTGCGGAGTGCCTTTTTCATGTTGTAAACGTAAACCGAATGTAATTAATATCATCATGTCACATTATTGCACAATCGACTAATGAATTCCATTTCCAGGAACTAATAAAGAATAAACAGTGCGGCTACGACGTACGAAAGCCAGGCTTCGTAAGTATATTCATTTCATCGATTTGTTATTAAAATTCAATGTCACAATGACGCTTAACGTTAAAATGATTCATTTCTTGCTTGCGGGGAACTGCAGCCGGGAGAAAGACACATATACGAGCGCGGCTGTTTGCGTGCTGGGGAGGAATGGATTGAGAGTAATATTGTGCCTGTTGCTGCAGTCACTGTAGGCGTTATGGTACTTAAGGTACTTTACACACCAACACAACTCAATTTGTCTTTGTGCTGCATGAAAAACTCGTGCAACATAGAATATTTGTTTTTTGGGGCTTAGTTAATATGTCGTGTTGTAATCCGACCTGTAGATTTAGTCAATTTCATTTTATGTTTTATTTGTGTTATTATTTGGTAGTTTTCTTTTTTGTGTTGCACAGAACGATGATGTGTCGAAAATAATCAATGAAAAGGGTTGCTTGCAAGCGGTGGAAGAATGGATCGAGCGCAATATGATTTCGTTGACTAGTTTTGCTATTATTATTTTATTTTTCCAAGTAAGTGTTTGTTTGATGTTGTTGCTAGACTCGAGACTCTGCGGTCGCCGCTGTGGTTGCACCTAACATTCATCTTGTTTTAGATACTGGGAATCTGCTTTGCTCAAAATCTACGCGCCGACATCTTTGCACAGAAATCGAAATGGCATTGACAACCGAGGGCTCCCACCGCCGTGTAGTACAATTTGTCGTGCCGCATTGCGTGGGAACCCAATTCGTACAACCAGATTGCATTTCTCTAAAAAACGCTACAATTTAGATTTTTACTCCAAACGCGCATTGGAGATTGTTTTTTTACATGTGATTTGTTAATTTTTTTGATTCATTGATTGAAACTAATGAACTAATTGTGATAATTGTTTTAAAAACGTGAATTTTGACGAACAAAGTTTTTTGCATTTAATGAATGATACTAAGATTTAAATAACAGACAGAACGAATTATATTCTTTCTCTATATTTAAATATACATAAATATTAATAATAAATATAAAATATACATAAATACAATATAATAATGAATGTATCTATATATTATGGTAAAATTAACAATTAATAAAACAGACGTTAATTTATTAATATATAGATTATTTTGATTTCATTTGGATAAAAATGGATGGATTTACTATACATACTGTTGCGTTTCAATAATACTTGTAGTTGCAATAGATTCATATATTCACATATTAAAATGTAATATGAGATCTTCGTTAAGTTTGTGAGGAAATTGAATGACTAAAATTGTTGTGTGCCATTTAGTTCGACACGTAAAATAAATCAATAATGGAATTATGAAAGTTAAAATTCCAATCTGAATCACTCTTTAAAGCAATTTAGCTTTTCGCTACCTCGCATATAAACTAAGGAATCACAAATTCGGTTACGAATAGAATGTGAGCACTGATTGCTGATTGCCTCGGACGAGTAAATACGGCGGCAGACCGCGCGACAGTACTTCCAACCAGGCCATGTATAGCGGCGCCGAAACGGTGCCTTTGCGAGGCATAGGCAGCGACCTAAAGCACATAATAATGAGTAAGCTCACAAATAAATTATGCATTGGTATTACTTACATCACGATTAAATTTGAGTCCTTGGATTTTTCTAATACTAGCTCGCGTAAACGAAGATTTCTGAATGTTTTGTCTTGTAACGCTGCTAACTCCAGCTCCGTTACCTTAGCATCTAGAAAGTTAAATTGTTGTAATAGACAAAAAGAACTTGTACATTGTGGGGGCACAGGAATAATATTTAATCCTTTTAAAACGATATTCATATTATGAAATGGAGGGCCGTGTGCATGGTGGCATTATATTCCTTGGCGCATATAATTTTATTATCAGTAATCATTATGGAGCTGTGGATACTTGAAAAGCGGTTGTCTCTGAGCCTTTTGTAGAAAGCACAGCCTTGCAATATGGGTTTGTTCGTAAATCTAATGTTTATCTAAATGACTACTTTCTTACACACATATAATATTACGAAACCCAAACATTTTGTTAAACTTCAAATTAGTAATTGGACTTTAAGATTAGATTTTTAGTTAGAATTTCGCTTTTAGTGACAAAAGCTAAAAGTACGAGTTTTATACTCGTCCGTCATCTATAAAAGGTCATATTGCGTGTTCCATATTCCATTTTAGCCGGATTCAGTTCGGTTTTTCGAAATACGGTCATCGCTTCAACAAAGCAAAATTCAATACGGCCATACGAAATTTAGCAAAACTGAGATGGGACACAGCACAAAATAGGTTGGAGAAACATTAACTTAGTTCCTTCGCGCACCCTGTATCTAGAAGACAATTACCGTTCGTTGTAGTTTCTGAAGTCTTAAACGTGGCTATAATCTCATCGAACATCTTAATAGTTTCGTCTTTCGGCTTATCACTAATCTGTACCATTTCCAGGCTGTAGTATTTAAGTCGGAACTTATCCAATAGATCAGACATGCTGTAGTTTTAATAAAATTAGGTATATTTAAATTTTGATTAAAATATTATCATCACTAACTTTTGTTTGTCGACTTCAAGCTCGTTTGGATTATTGGCAAGTGCGAACACGCGCAACTTGCAACTAACCCAATCCGACCGGCATGAGATGATGTACGGCAGCAGCATTGTTAAGCCGCCATCGTCGTACAACCACCATACATCGATAAAGCCTTTGCCCTTCTTGCGCCGGAACATACACATTGCTTCAAGCGTGGAGGCCGGCAGTTGTTTGCCCGAGTGCGTTGTGAACAGAATCTTATCGAGCGCCTCCTTTTTCTTCTTCGGATTCAGTTTGTACGATGTCGGCGATTTATTTGTCTTACTGACACCATCTACCAAAATAAATACAAGAAATTTATTAGGATGCGCGAAGAGATTTGATCGCTTACCGAGCACGGTGATCGATTGTACAGAATCTGCAACAGATGTGATCATGTTTGGAAGGTTCACGTTCGAATCGGCGTGCAGCATGCGCGTGGCAGCGAACGGAATTGGCTTGTGTTCTTGGCGCGATGGTGGCTGGGTGAGCGAAATGTCTGTGCTCACAACCATCTCTTCCTCTTCGGTGATGCGCGAGAAGTCCAAGCCATCAGCGACGCGTAATATTGTCACTGCTAGACGATTATCAAACGCCGAGCTGTACAAAAATAATCGTATAATAGTTTCGCGTTTGTTGATAAGTAGGTTTTATTAACTTACTGCAATACATTAAAGTACGCGTTCAGCTCGCTGGTGTTACAATATTGCCAATCGTTCTTATATCCCATCATGAGCACGTTCGGACATAGCTTACCGATGCCGCTGATTTGCATGAGCGCCTTTGCGCCTTGTTCAAAACCAATACTGTCCGCAATCGAGTAAAATGCTTTGATCTTATTCTCGCGGAAAGATTGATACGCCGAACGGCGTTTGTTAGAGCGTGCACGATGCGACAGTTTGTGCTCGACAATCTCGCCCACCACCAGCAGACTGTTGTTCTTCGTAATCAAATTTGCAAAGTCGATGAGTGGCGGGCGCGTATTAGGTCCGCCGCATAGCAGAAGAATGTTCGGCTCGTAGTTCTTGACATGCTCGCCGATGTTAATCAAGCGGTGCGTGGTTGTGAGCGCCGTTTTGTAGATTTGCGCCTGGGTGGACGAGCCCCAATTTACATCTGTAAATACGCATAATTTGTAAGTCATTATTTTTTTTTAGATAATTATAAGAAATTGGTTTAGTAAAAGAGAATTTACAATTTATAATTCCGTAAATTGGTTTCTTCAGTTTTTAACAATTGTGTGGCATTGTGTGAGCAAAAATTATGCATTTTGAGGTAATAAATTATACCACTTTCTTATAGGAAATTGTTTTTCTGAAACAACATACGTAAGTTCACTCATCATAGCCAGCACGTATGTTCTGACCATTCTTGCGGCATCTACTAGCCTTGTCGTTCTTCTAAATTGATTTAAAAAAATTGTTCAACATTTTGCATCATTTAATTCTTTCTCTGTAGTTACCACTACAATGGTTATGAAGTCCAAGTAATTTTATTTTCACAAAAAGTCTCGTAATGTTCTGTTTGACAACGTACTCTACGTTTTAAACACATATTGTTTCCACATCCGAAACATTGTTCTGTTTCAATAGAATTTTTCACGAGAAAATTTCCTATATAAAAGTGGTCTGATTTATTACTTTAAAACGAAAATTTTGGTAACTTTTGGGAATACATTTTTAGGTTATGAAAAACCTTAAGAAGAAAGACATATTTAGAAATATACCATATACCAACTATATATAACTAGAAATCTAAATGTTTACCTGGTTTGCGATAGACAACAATAAGATACAAGGCCAAGATGACGATAAATGTAATCAACGAGGATTGCCAGTTAATCAAGAACATGATCACGACGCACAAGAAGAATCCTACAAGGCTCAGCCATGTATTGTAGTACTATGATACAGAAAACGCTATTGTTTAAGGTGCTTGTAATAATTTTACGGTAATGTCTACCTTGAAGGTTGGCCGCCAGCCCAGCGGTTTGATCAGCGCTGCATGGAATGTACAAAAGTTGATGAGCGCGTACGACGCTAGATAGAAGTTGGATATGAGCGGCGCAATTGCATTCAAATCGGCTGCAAAAAGACATGATTCATGTTATGGGAAAATGACGATGGTTAGGTATTTAATACTCACCAATGAGAACAAACGCGCAAGATATGAAAAAGGTAAGAACGTATCCACGATACGGTTCGCCCGCTTTGCCATAACCCTTTGAGAAGAAGATCAATCCCGGATAGATACGATCGATACCCAATGCTTGAATTAGTCGCGGTACTGATAATAAATTGGTGAGCGCTGTGCTAAGCGTTGCAGCAAAACAACCGGCGTAAATGAATGGGCCCCAAATTGACATCAGTTGCATTACCTGGAATGACGCAAACAATTTAATTTCTTTCTAATTAAGCTAATTTTGTGTTATTAATCTTACCGAGTAGCTGTTAAATAGTCCATAATTGCATGTCAAGTGCTCGCTGCAATTCGTCAATGTGTTGTTCAGCAAATCGGTGACGTTGCCGGAGGCATCGCGCAGCGCCGCGCCGCCCGCAAACACCACAAAGACAGCGTACGAAATCATCGAGATGAGGAGAGCGAGCAGCGTGCCTTTCGGTATCGAGCTGGCCGGATCCTGTTTGCGCAACAAATATTTTGATAAGTAAGCTTGCAGCATAACATGCGAACATTAAATTGGCTACTTTTAGATCGCCGGAAATATTGGCGCCGGCTTGGATACCCGTCACCGACGGAAAGAAGATGGCGAAGACCTGGAAGAAGTCGTATTTGACGCCGTCCTGGTGGCGGTAGGCCGGCGCCCAGTTGCTGTCGAATGTTGACTCTACGCACGAAATAAACAAAAACAGGAATGACAGCGTGGCTATTTTTATCAATGTGCTTACTATTGAAGCCGGTAAAGCCGCGCGCCGCATGTTCATTGTCCATCGGTCCGACCGACGCGCCGATGAGAAAGTCCAATATCGCGCCGAATATGATTGCGATGAGGAAATTCTGCGCTTTGCTCTCCCATTCCATGCCAACCGCGCATATTATCACCATAATTAATATTGCAAAGCATCCAACGATACGCACATCCATTAAATCACCATCGATTATTTTTAGATCGTAGCTTTTGAGTAGATCGTTCAACGAATTGCAGAAACCTATTGTATTCATCGATGCGTTGACGGCATTCGCAAACGCGAACACCACACCGACCGATGCGCCAAACTCCGGCCCCAACGAGCGCGATATGATGTAATAGATGCCACCTTTGCAAACAAAAACAGATAGGATAAGTACGCTTGAATGGGAATGCAATTGCGCATTTTACTGCGCTCGTAAATTTTAACTGCACTCCTTTTGAATAAAATACAATTTAATACATATTTTTAGATTTGCTGTTATATCGCCACGCCGGAAATCAAATATTTGTTTTCAATAAATGCGATCGTGTGGTTGGCGTGCGCCAAAACACGATTTTTCGTCTAGTTTTAGCTACCTCCTTTCACCTCGCCGTTGGTGCATATCGCTGATAGGGATAAGGATGTGATGATGCAGACAATGGTGGAGATGCCGATGATAATTAAGCTGCCGCTGATGCCGGACTGAGCCACCACCCACGACAGACGTAAAAATAGCATTACACCCCAAATGTTCAATAAACACGGTATTAAAACGCCCTGTATCCATCCGAGTTTAACGCCGTGGCCGGCCGGCTGTTGCGACTCGACGTTCTCGACGCCTTTATTGGCCTCCTATAAAAACGAAGAACAACAGATTTAATTGGCTGCCGTATATGCACTTGATTGCACATTTATTAACAATGACTCAAGAAATTGTTTTCACCACGCGTTTTCGATAAAACGCTGTCAACTTACTCTACTACACGATTAACATTAATTAATTAATTTATTTATTTATTATTAATATAACAAACATGTAAATTAAGTTTATTATTGTACATTTGGTGTTAAAATTCTGTGACAAAAATATGTTAACATAAACACATAAACACGCGCAAGGTTAATTAATTTCATATCGTTTGGAAAAATTTAGTTTGCGAATTCGGAAAATTGTCAACTGTTTTTGGTATTTTTAGCATAACATCCGCAAGTTTCCCAATAATGGTTATTAAAACATTTTATATTCCGAAACATAATTCTTTATGAATCGCTTAAAAATCGATTGCGTTTTACTCCTCTATATGTGAACGATGTTTACTCGTTATTGTTTACACTGTAGGCAATCGTAGATCTTGATGCATTTAATATTTTATAAATAAATGCATCTTGCTGCTGCTCCTTTTCATCAAAATCGTTACAATTTTACTTTTTAGTATCACAATAAAATTAGAAAATATTAATTTCGGATCAAAAATTGATTGAGTGAAAGTATCAACACAATAATAATGTGCGACTTTAATACTGCGTACAAAAACAATTTTAGCAAAAAAGTGCATTGAAACAATAAAATTAATCTGGTTCAAGTGCACCATATTTTGTGGGCCATAAAATCGCACACGAATCGATAAAAAAATGGATGGAAATACGCACGGCGCACAATTATTTATAAAACGCACTATGATGGATGGATGGTTGATGCATATGCCGTACCTTAATATTGTCTTCGCCGCCGTGCAGCTCGCCGAGCGATGGTCGCTTGAGGCCTCGTCGCGAATTGCGATAGTTTTCGAGACGCGGCAGAGCCTCGCGCGTAATTTGCATGAGCGACTTTTTGCGCTTGGGCGCCGGATTCGACGGCGGCGGCGGTTCCGCATCGCCATTCGCCCCATCGACTATCTTCACCGAGAACCGACCCTCCATCACAACGACACAAGCACACGAATGTCTGGCGGCGAACGCGCTCACGACTTAAGTACTACCGCGGACGGTGGCAGCGACGACGCGCGCCGCACCATTTTCGTACGCGCTCGGCGCGCGCCAAATTGCTTTATGCAACCAATTAGCGGTGCGCAATTAATGCGAAAAGCAAATTTGTATTATTATTTATTAAGCGATAAAGCGAATATTCAAAGTATGTTTTTACGAAAAATAACGTTGATAACACTTTTTGCATTTTTTCCATTATTTATAAAACGCGCGCGACGACAAAAAACACTGAAAACGACCTTTCCTTCCATTAATGCTAAAAATTTCAATACCAGCGCTCATGTGATTTTTTAAGTTGCACTAAATTTTTGTAACACGTTCTTGGAACATAGTATTACAATATTGTACTACATTATTATCAGATAATTAAGCGCTTGGTTTTTTTTAATTGCCCGGTTTTTACACGCCGAGTAGAAAATCGGCCGATTTTGTTTGAATTTTTCATTCGGTGCGTGTAAATTGAAAACGCCTTGACCTTTTTTTTGTGTTTCGTTTGCTCGACTTAACGTCCCTTTTTAACATTGCCATTATGTTCATAATAATCAACAACTAATTGTGACGTCGTATTTACAACAATATCTATAAAAGTCATAAAAAACCGAATTAAAGTAGTTATTGTTTTTATGATTCTATGCAACAAATTGATTATATTTTTGCGCACCTAATTACATTAGCACTTATACATATTTACTCTAAATCGTGTTCGAACTGGATCCTGCGAAAATACGATTTGTCAATGAAATTCGCGGTAAATTCGTGACAAACATTTTGCACTGATTAAAATATTTTTGATTGGCGCTCTTTTTCGCGGCGCGCATCAATAAAAAATGCGATTTTTCATGCGGCTAAAAATAGTTGCGGGAGAATAAGCGTGGCATGTAGTACTGACTGTCGATATGTGTGTGTTTGTGTGTGTGTGTGTGTATTTTCAAACGCATTTTTATGCAGATGTGTTTTTTGCGCGAGTAAGATGAATCCACATCAAACACGCGCAAAACGCGCATTGTTTGCGCGTTTATTGTTTCAAAAACATCATCGCGGCGATTGATCGCTTCTCGCAATAGCTGAAGAACGTAGTACCATCTTTAGAATTTACTGCCACTATTAGCGCGTGTACAATCGGTATTTTTGTTTTTTTTTTGCTTCAAAGGTGTTGCAATGTTGAAAATGCTCACATTTTATTGATTTTTTACATTTTATTCATTTTATTTTTATGATTTTTACATACCAAAAACATATAATTTTATGTTTTTTTTTATATTTAAATATTTTATGGCTTAGATGTTGCCGTTTTTAATTTTCCAGCTAAAATCTGTCTGATCAGCCACAGCATACCGTTGATTTTTCACATCATGGTGCAAATAAATTGTATTTTTTTCTGAAATTTGAAGTGCGCTAATGATTAGTGTCCATAACAACAATAATATCAATTAGTTTTCACTGCTTAATTATAATAAATGGCAGTGTAAACTTTAGATAATCAAAGCTGTTAGAAGTCTAAAATCAGCTACAAATTAACATGGTTGTTTGTTTTTCTTTCTACCGGTAAATTTTTGCCAATACAAGTGGCAATGTGTTCATAAGGTTGTTTATGCACTGTATAGTACTGTGTTCAAAAAGTAAGACTAATTTTCAATTTGTATAGCGCAGGGAAATCGCACATTTATTAAAATTTTTATCCTAGCTTGTAAGCATTGTAATAAAGATCTGTAACAAATTTCATGTCAAAACATTCATTAGTTTTTGTTTAACGTCTAATGTTATACGACGCGAAAAGTGCATGCGGCGATTATGCTGCATCTTTTTTAGTTTGCTATTCCAAATGACAGCTCACTAGTTCTGAACTGATTCTGAACTAGAAGATCGTCCCTTTTTGAAGCCAAGTCATATAAAATATGGATGTATAATT
>JARJDW010012982.1:0-12780 GCA_030264715.1 Adinopsis sp. GC000173
AATTCTATTAAATGCATAGACGATTTTCATACACAATGTCGTCTTCTGATACTAATTAAAATCAAACACGACTCGTTGCTAACGTTTCATCTCAAACAGTAATTTTTAACCACATTTTTCTCTGTTGTTGAGAAATTAAGCTGCTTTTTATTTGATTTATCCCGATCTTCATCTTGCCAGACAACGGCTATTAATTTGCTCATACATTTAATGGCTAAAAGTATTCTTAGACAAAGACGCGCTGCATATTTATTGATGTTTAAATATTCATTGTTTCTATTTCCTGTGTGGCATATGTTTTCTTCAACAATATAAATAATGAAAATGCTATGTGTAGAGTTTTTCGTACTAATATAACAATGGTAATTGTACAAATATCTCATAACTTTATCTAACAAATAAGCCGGTTTATAAATTTTGTAAATTTGTTCAATTCTTTTATTGACATGTATTTATTGGCAAATATGGTACGATATAATATAACTTTATCAAAAATGTCAGTTTAATTTTGGTACAGTTTTGTAGATGAAAACACTAAGGAGCTATATGAATATTGTGGTTATACTTGAACAATTAACATGTACTTACTTAATTTGATTATATTAATATTATAAAATTAACATTATGAATGCCTGAACGATTGGAACATGAAAGGCCTTTCTCCCAAATGTATTTTAAGAGCTTGAAATGTTGTTTTGATCTATAAGTTGAAGTTTTTTATCTCGTTCTTTGCCATGGAATGAATAATATAATTTTCTATTAATTAACAAATTAAGATAATTTCATAAACAATGAGTGAATATTCAAAAGTGAAATGAACCTTAAAAATATTGACAGAGGAGTTATTATTTGGATGAATTATTCTTAAGAAAAGCAAAGTAAAATAAAATATACGCTACAAGAATTCAATGAGTATTTGCTTATAATAGAAGAAATTGTTAGTAATAAACAATGCGATAAGGCTAAAAATCGGCAAATAGTCGTATTATTATATATGAATTATTTCATTTTTATACAAATAATAATCCTCTTTATGTGTTTCTTACTTCCAACTAAGTAGTACGTATATAATTTATTGCAGCGTTTAGATAGTTGTTGTTTACATTTTGTCGATTTAGTAAAGCATTGTTTTGGTCAAGAGTACAGTTGTAAGAAACTTTGCCCATTTAAACCAACAAACATATTAATAATCGGATTCAGAAACTAAATACTTAACTGACTTGTAGTGGTTATACGCAATATGCTAACAAATATATGAATTTACATATTTTACAAAGCATATTTTTAAACAATTTTTGTGTAGGTACTTTTTCAAATTAATGAAAATGTATTAACGCTATGTGTATAATAAATCTACAACCACATTAAAATAAATATATGCTTTGCATAACACCAAAATAATTTCAAATTAATTATGAAACTTTCAATTTGGGCGATGCGTGATTGAAACCTCTTCTGATTCTATGTACAAAGGTTTTTAGGTAACTGTAATCCTGTTTTTAATCATACTACTAAATTTAACAATGTGTACTCATCTCTTCAGCTGTAATGTATGTAATTTTTGGAGGAAAACTTTATGTAGGCCACTGTTATATTATGGATTCATAAAAAACAACACTTAATAATTACGTATACGCGTAATATTGATAATTAAATTTAAAAATTGTCGTAATTGAATATCATCAAAAATATATCAATTTTTTTCTTTACGCTTACATTTAGTATTAACATTTATCTTAACGTCCACTTTAGTTTTCCGTCTGTAAAAAACCTACGTTGTAAATGAAGCAAATAATTTGAACATAATAACGCCTAACTGTCATATGGGATATATGTATTTTTAATGAAGTTATATAAATTTACACCCTATTTAAAATTTTTCATAGTTTTTGATGTTTTCTTGCCACTGTTTGCTGGTTTTTACGACTTTTTGTGTTTTTTTCTTATTTTTTAAATCTTTTTCATGGTTTTCGTTCTCTTACAACTTTGTCGTTGTTGTTTACATACAAAATGAGAAATCAAGCAAAGAAATATCGAAAAAGTGACAAAAAACAGTGAAAAATCATGAAAAAGTTGCAACAAAGCGAAGTGTGGAAGCAACGCTTACATTATTAGTATTAACATTTTTCTTAACGTCCACTTAAGTTTTCCGTCTGTAAAAAACCTACGTTCTAAATGAAGCAAATAATTTGAACATAATAACTCCTATCTGTCATCCAGCTCGGATATATTTTTAGAGAAGTTGTGTAAACCTACACCCTACTTAAACTTTTTTCTCTCTGTAGTAGAAAAATCGTTTTATGATGCGGTGGAAAAAACTCGACTTGACTTAAAAGAGAAACAAAATTATTTCAGCTATAAATAACACGCACACACTGTAAAGTTATTTATATTATATATATATACATGTATAGAGGCCGCGCTGGAAGATCAATAAAGATTTCCGAGTGGTAGTGAAATAATTGGAAGTTATCTAAACAAGTCGCGCCGCGCCGACACGCGAGAGATGGAAAGTGTTGCGCGTCGTCGTTTTCGGTTTTATCTAAATGTAGTAGAGAAAAGTTTCAGAGCGCGTTTCGTGAATATTAAAAACCATTCCCATTTTGAGCGAGAATAAGAGAATAACCCTCGTCATCATAGCGCTGGATCGCTGGCGGGTACGTTTTGTTGCCGCTCAACCGCCCCACAAAACATGCTTTATTGATGCTATATTCTTTTCGTACTGAAGAAGAAGAAAAAAACGATCTCTGGCTTTTTAATGGGTTTCTACGCGTACGTCTTCTATACGGCGTAAGAAACAATGCTAAATTACTACTTTCTTAACATCAATCACACCACATCGGTTATTTTAAAAATCTTTCTAAAATTGTTTAAGCGTTTTATTTTTCGTTTTCATTCACATTACGCTACATTTTCTAGGTTAGGCACATTACAATTTTATTATTACGACAAAATGAATACAAATTGTCGAGAGAAAACCTGATATTATTGTATTTTTTACAAATATGAATAAAAAATCAAATATTTATTTGTGCGGAATTAGTTTTTTTTATTTTAGGTTTTCATTGAATTTTATTCTACTTTTACGAAATGCATTTGTCGTTTTGTACGATGTTAAATCGAGTAGAAGAGAACTGTCAGCAATTTTTCCCTATCTTCACTTAGATTACTAAAATGTGCTCTTGCTAAATTCATGCAAAATGCGCTAATTTAAAATCATATCAGGTTCTGCTACGTCTTTCCCTCATCCTTCCATTTTTGCAAAAAGGTAAAAGCTTTTTACTTCGTTTGTTTTACGACGATTTTATAGTAAATTTTACGAGAGTACGTCGAGCTGATATTTGCAGAAAAACTATACATATGACAATAATCATATCCTATAAGAAATTTACGCCGGAATGAGTAAAATAACAAATTATTTTATAAAGAGCAAGAAAGTATCGGCAATTTATTTTAATTTACCAGCTTTTTAGATTACACGCGTAGAGTCAATTGATGAGCAACATTTACGTGCACCATACTTCTTGTGCGAGGGTGGAAATGAGGGAAACTTGACTTTTGTGACATGCCCAGATGGGAGGCGTGACTGATTGAAATCCGGGCAAGACCTCGTTTTTCTTACAATTCGAACAAGCAGACAAGTTTTGTTGTCGCGACATTCGAACAAATGTATTATTCAAAATTTGAAATACACTGTATATTTTTACGAGCACTTTTATTATGAGACATTATCAGTGCTTTTTTTCGCTGATACATACAGCGAAATTTGAATAATAGCCAGGAATGTAAAATTAATTGCTTTTGTTATATTTTTTACAAGATTTATAGCTCTCAATTTATTTACAGCTAAGCCATTTAGCGAACACAACATGCAATTTCTACAAAGGACCAACAAAACAACGCAACTTATTGATTTTTATTTATCAAAACTCTTTTTTACACGAATTTCAAATAACACATTATTAATTGCAATTAAGTTAATATGTATTATTCTTAGATATACCTAAACAGTAATAATTTGTTTAGATCTGGGAATTATAAATATTTATTTGAACAGTGGTATCTAATTGAAAACAAAAGTTTATTAAATGAATAGGTAATTAATATTGTAATCCAATTAATTCATTCTTATACGAATGCATATTCATGCAACAAGTTATTATAATACGTACATTACATTTAAATTCAAAAATTTTAAATTCATATCGATGATAAATGACACAATGATGCGATACCATTCGTATTTTATATTAACTTAATATTATTGTCTGGATAAAAATATAATTTATTCAATAACTGATATGAATCTACAATGAACATCTTCTTATATAAAATGAATGATTAACCAATGCCAACGTCTTAAACTAATTCCATTTATTATCCATCTCGATAATCAATTATTAACTAGACTAAAATTTCACTGCTGCATCCTGGCTAACCTACAAAACCAGAATCATCATCCACACACACAGCAACGCAACGTAAGATCATGTGAAGATTAGAATAAAACACGAAGGGCACATCTTCTCGCGTTCTAATTACCCAGACGTCAGTTACACGTTGCGTTCCTCGTCACACAGAAAAGATCGTCGGGAGAAAAATTACGAAGCAGATTACTATTCATTAATTTATCTTTATTATTTTTCATTTTGTTGGTAGTATTTGCATATAAATTGAAGATGGTATACAATTAATTTCTACATGCGCATGGCGCGCGTTAAAATTATCCACAACCACATCGTAGATGCGAGGAAAAAATTATGCAATTTATTTATGTGTATGACATTTCTACGTTTCTTCGTTGCGTTGAATGTGATTAGTTACTGCTAGCACAAATTAATTGCTACATGCTAAAATTAGCCATTAAAAATACGTTTTTCACACATTACCGTTGCAATAAAGTATTTGAAAAATCGAATGACATTCATTATATTAATTGCTGCCGCATAAAATTTTACTATAGTAAATTTTTTAGAGAGTTATTTGTTGGAGTTCTTAGTACCTCGTCCATGTACAGAAAACCACAATTACTCTACTAAGAACCCGAATGCAACCCGCAAAATGCTGTATTTCTTATTTTTTTAAAATATCAATATACTAATAAGAAGTAGTTTGTAAGCTTTTTAGCAATATTTTAAATAGCAAGTGGAAATTTACTTTGAACAATTGTATGCAAGCTATGCAATATCATATTTGTTAATCTTCAGCAAACATAGCCACGATGTTATTTGGTCACCATGTATAAAACTAATCATCATCTACATCGGCAATGTATTTGTACATACAGATGTAAATCAATTTCCCATGCGAATAATTTTATTTGCAATTATAACATCAAAGGTTGCGTATGTAAAAATTGGCAGCATTTTCAGCATATTGAATATTTTCTTAATTATATTTGAACGTTTCAATAATTAAACAAATTATTGTAAACAATTTGTACTTTAACTATTTGATTTTTCTTTTTGCGCACTAACAGTTATTCAATTATTCACCGTTATTTATATTTAATATAATGCGCAAATTTATTTCGAAAATGGTAAATTAAGGATTTTGATTGGACATGAAATTTATGTTGGTTTTTTTCGGAGAACGAGTGGAATTTTATTGTATCCATACCGAACAATGATTCCTTTGTTACATTTGCTATTTTATCATCAATTATGTTAATTATTTCGTTCGATATTGCTAGAAAAGTAACGACAATAAACCCGACTTTATTATACATGTTCATTATTATCCATTAGCTGATAGAAGTTTATGACTTTAATAATAAAAGTGCCATTACTCGCTGCTTTTTCAACTCTAAAATTAGCTGAAACGTGCTTCTCACGTTTTTTAGATTAATTAATAGAATACCGCATTCGCTTTTTAACAAGGAAACTTCTTTAGAACATGGAAAGAAACACGTATTTTGCCATGTTTTTTTGCTGCCGGGATTCTATTTAAAGTAAATAAATTAGCGTTGGTATTGATTTGCAAATATCAATTATGCATTTATGTTCGAAAATATTATTTTTCATTAAATGCTATAAATATACTAGAGAAGAAATATGAAGTTAGTGATTATATTAATTGCAATTAAGATAATTCGAGAGTGGTATGGGAGAGTGAAAAGTTTCTTCCTCCCTCGAGCAAGAGCTCTTTTTCAACAAATTTCATTCTTTTTACTACACTTTTTCATGGTCTTCGCTGTTTTTTGCACCTTTATGGCTATTTTTTAGAAACAAAACGAGAAAATCAACAAAATAAGATAGCAAAAAGCATAAATTGCAGCATAATTATAAAAAACCATGAAAAACTAAAAAAAAAACAGCGAGAGGTTGAGGAAACTTTTCCAGACCACAATTGTAATTTCCGTAATTTCTAAAAATTCGCATTCGCTTTATTAAAACATAAAGAAACACGAATTTTACCATGTTTTCTCGCTGCCGGGATTCTAATATATTTAAAGTAAATAAATTAGCGTTGAGATTGATTTGCAAATATCAATTAGGTATTAGCATTTATGTTCGAAAATATTATTTGTCATTAAATGCTATAAATATACCTACTATACTACTACTTATATTAAATATTAGCGTAAATAATATGCGTGTGCATGTGCTCTTTGTTCAAATTTATGACATGTAAAAGAAAGAAAAATGTGGCTTTTATAAAAGTCGTGCGTGTAATTCATACGTTCGCCTTCCTTCTCACTACACTACACAACCAAAGAAACGTATTTTAAAATGTGTACGTTTTTATACAACATATACCTACGTGTGGCACCAAATCGCATTCCAACTCCACCCTCACATTCGGAGGGATGATATATTGAACTTTGTATCAACATACTTTATAATTAAATAAATATGATATGGAAAGGAATATAATACACACTGCTGCGGGCCATTGCGAGAAATTAAATCGATAAGCAAAATACAAAAATTAAATTGCATATATTTTGATTAAGCTCTTTTCGCATCGTCAAACCGCTTAGTTTCTACAAAAATAAAAATGGGGAATTAAATTTAAAGTTTATGGGCTTACCCTTAACGCACGTATTTTGTATTTACTAACATCTTCATATACTTTACCAATTACAAATAAATATTTATTTGATGTTCAGCTGATTTCAGTGTGTTGTAATCGAAACAATATTGCAGATATTATAGGATATACCTCAAATTTTCCCAATTAATCATTTTAATATATTTGTAGATCGATTTTATTATTCTAAAAGAATTAATAAGTTACAATAATAATAATACATGAATATATATAAAAAAAACAAACCTAAAAGAATAATTAAATTCCACGTTTATATTATAACCTTTCTTTGTGTATTTACGCCGAAACCAAAACCAAGTGCGCATGCTCAGTGGTAGTCGTCCAAAAGTACTTATGTACTCTTGTAAATCACAGAGGGTGCATTACTGTGATTTATATATTTTTTATATTATACACGGTAAACATATTGTAAACATCTCTGAATATATAGGGATTTCGCAAAATTTTTGGGTTTATTGTACCCAAGAACATAGACATTACATGAAATAATCAAAACCGCTCTCGAATTTTTTTGCACTCGAGCGTTATTAATGTGCCCCGTTTTGCTTTTGTCTAGAATTAAATGTCAGCACTGATTAATATATTGAAATTTATGAATTATTCATTTCCTGTTCGAATACTTTTCGAAATTATTTAAAGCATTCATTGAATAAAATAAATTTCAGAGTTTTCTTATTGTGCAAGTGCGCTTAACATTATTAACCGATGTGGAGATAAAGTTTATAGTAACTTATAATTGTTTGTGGGAAGCGTTTTCAATTAAATCTAATTTTTATTGTACCTGAATTATTCAACAAATAATAAATCTTTAGCGATATTTCGAGATAATGGAGGAAACTGGCAATAAATACGCTGCGCATTTTCTTCAATTTTCATTACAATGGATTTATTGACTCTTCCAAGAAATTAATAAAATTATCAGTCAATCAAGTTCCCTCAACATGGACATTGGCAGCGAGCGGAAAAAATCGCGAATGGACGAGAGAGAGAAAAAAAAAACTCGCGCGCTGGTAGTTAAGCTGCGAGGAGAGTTTATGGTAGATTTCAGGATCGAGATATGAGCGAATAGAATGCAACTATTGGATGCTATTCACTCTGTCATTAGCTCTCGGAAGGAATTACTCCTCATCCATTACGTAAATACTACAACCTTCTGTCTCTCTGTATTTTTTTCGCCGCTCGGCGTAAACAAAACAAGACTATTATTTAGCAAATAACCGGACAAACCGCACCGCACACACACACACATAACAATACGAAATCGTAAAATAATTGACGACGATCGCAGTGCGGTCGCTGCACGTATGTAATGGCAAAAAGTCGGCAAGGTGTTTTCTCCACATGAATAGTTCATCAAGTATGGATGGCGAATATTAATTAATCACTTTTTTATTAACTTGTTGTCATGGTCAATAAATCTTCAATGCTAATGCATCATTAAATGCGAACGATTTGGGCCACAAGAAAAATTTCATTAACGTAATGACAGTTTTGCTACGATGCAATTTAAAGCGCGTTGCGTTGTCTGGCTGGCGCGGAGAAGAGCACCAACTCGATATTATATTGAATATTTAATAGGTATTGCGTGTGGTAAGAAGAACAGAACAGGGGTGAGGAAATTACGTTGCGAAATTGCTGAAATGTGTTCATTTCCGTTCGGGCTGCAATAAAAAAATGCAAGGCCGGTAAAGGGTAACCGGTAAAAACTTTATTAAAAATTCATTTAATAATATTTCTAGTTGGATTGCTTCACGGAAAAGTTTGATTAAATTCTGAATTTTAAATTGATGACATTGTCATCTTCCTTCAATAATTTTAACGCTACATTTAACACTGAAGTGTACTGCCAATTTCTTAAATAAGACAAAAGCCATTTACTACATCACAAAAAAGGACCACTGCAAATTGGGTGACACAAGTTGGAAGGACAATGCTTGCCAAAATTGAGCAGAGCGGTAATAAAATTCAAGAAATGTGTAAAATTTAACGCCGTGCATTTAACACATGATGAATCATTATTGTAAATTTATGCAAGTTTACTATACCTAGTAAAAAATGATTATTGTCTTAAATTGAGGAAACAAAGCTCTAAGCCAGTGGTTGCCAAACTGTAAGGCACAAAACAATTACAAGGACACTTAATTATATAAGAAAAATATGGTAAAATATGGAGTTTTTTAAAATGCCATCGAAGTCATAGCAAAATTAAAATTTCCTAATTTATTTTATTTAAAAAGCCCTAAAATTTTCGAATTTTGTTGTATTTTTTCTGATGTCAATGGCATTTTTGGAAACTGTAAACTTTGCGGTTGTTATACATGTCGTAGGGAGGAACAACAATTATACCATAATGAAAAATTTTGGAAACTACTGCTAAGGAAAGATAACAAATAATCGTCAACGTATACATCAACATAAAGCCTAAAAATTAATATTTTTAATCTAATTTAGCTACAGATACCTATATTTTTTATTTTATTCAATTTTTTGTAGAATTACATTATGAATTTTCATTAAAATTGTAAAAGTGCTATAAAAATCAATGATAATAATCATTAATTTTACTTACTAATGTTTTGTGTTGTTATGGCGAATGTTTTATGGCGTTTTTAAACATTTAATGATTTTCGAAGTTCCAGAAAAACCAATTAAAACTAAACGCTATTCATTTAAGAAACACACACACATACACAGAAATGTTTAATTAATTATTGTTTGTTTTTATAATGCATTGTTATTTAAATTAGCGCTTCTTAATATAATTATCCTATTAAATATGTTTATTACGCCATGATTCAAACAAGACAATAAACGAATCGGAAATTACCCTGTAAACTTCCTTTAATTAGAAGAAGTGGACGGTGTGCTTACATTTAAATATTCCTAAGCATTAGCGCTAGACGAACGAATGCGCGCTAGTAAATAACGAAATGCATATATATATCTTTTATTTGCGTGTTAAAATTTCCTATTACTACATTTTACAACTATCATTTACATATTTCAATAAAAAAGCGCGCATTTATAGCCGACGATAAACAATCGTCTCGCGAGAGATCCCCACAAATACCAGCCGTAGTTAAGTTTAATCTCAAGCACAAACATTCATGAAAAATAATATTCTTTGACATCTACATTACATAATACCTTTTTTGTTAAATGCTATAACACCTACAATCGGTAAATCATGATGTAAAACATCCTTTACCTTAAAGAAATATTATATTACAGAAAATAATTCAAAAACATAAAAAAACATCCCACGCCTTTTACAACGTGAACCTGAATTCCTTCATTTTAACAGCGAATTGAAATGTTTTAAATCGTGCCAAACACGAAATTTAACACTTTAATTAACAAACAATGGTAATTCTGTACTAGCTAGCTGTATTCCAAATTTTCCTTCACAACATCAGCTACAGCTACATATACTTGTAGTATGTACATATATAGTTCAGCTTGAAATAGAATAACAACAACAGCAACAAGAGGTAACAAGCAACAAAAGAAGATCCTTTGTGTAAACGATGCTATTCAACATATAACACCTTTCCTTTTTCTACCCGAAAAGTGTGTATTGTTGTATATATTTTCTTGTACAAGCAAGCAAGGAGAAATAATATAAATTGTTCTTTTGTGTAGGCTAATCCCTTATCAGCGCGCATAATGCCCTATTACGTTATTGGTGGTGAATGCCATCTAAGCTGACAAGTAAATTTGAGAGCGCGCGCTCATATTTCGAAAGTTTTGTCATGTCGTTAAAGGATTATGCGACGTTTTGTTTGGTATTTTTTTTATTCAACCAGATATACATATAATAAGAGTGTGTTGGCTGTGTATAGAGGAGATGGAATTTTGAGCAGCGTTTTATCGTCGAGTCAATTTGTAAAATGGAATTTCTCGTTGAATTCAGATTATGTTGTTTTATTATCGGTGTGTGGACACACGAGACAGATAATAAATGCGCGTGAAATTCGCGATAAGCGCGATGCTGCATTTAAGTGACAATATGCAGGAATGGGAAACGTATCTCACATTTTTCATATATGTTATGTGTTAGTTTTACTTCTAACGATAAATTTCCGAATGAGATTGTTTAGAAAACCGGTTGAATTTATGTCTTAATACAATATATTATACATATTATATTTTTATTATTTAAACGTTGTTGCTTTTTATGATATTTTACCGCGCGCGCTTCTCGTGACAGACGAGACAAACAGATGAGACATTTTCTACGCCATGTTATTAGATAATCACATAACTAACGTAACTTATTAAGACCATTTTAATTATGTCATTACGACGATGTTAAAGTGTTTCCTAAAAGCGTTAAGCGTTTCTGAATACTCAATTTTATGCAATGTCTCGAATTTTGTGGATGCCACATTAGGCCCTTTTAACAATTTTATAGATTTTGAATAGCCAGGCGCCGGATGAAAAAATGTGTATTTTTATGGACCAAGTTCTTAACTACTTTAATTCCTTTTAACAATTAAGTAAAATTAAGAAAGTGTAATTTGCTTAAAACAATCGTAAAATATATTTTAAGAAATCATTCTAAAGTGATTTATTCTTTCAAAGAATTTCATATTCTGTAGCAAAACACAACACAACAAACCATAACTGAGAAGAAAAAATACTTACTGAGAAAACATAGTTTTGGAAAATATTGACATAAAGAATGTTTCGGAATATTTTTACAAACTTTTAGGCTGTGTAGGAAACATCGCTACAAAGACAAAGTCAAGAAACTAACATTGCTACAATATATTATTGGAGTTTTGAAGCTAGAGGCCTCTGTATAATGCAATAAAAAAACTATTGTCATTTAAGACTGATTCAGGGCGCAGTTAAGTAAGGAATTGTCTACTTTCAGGTGAAATATATCGATAGGGCGTTGTCCTAATTCCTCAGCTTAATGAAAAATCATAAATAACCCAACTCTTAATAGGTTCCTATTCTATCCTATTTTATATATACGCAAAAAATATACCTACATGTTACAACAAATGCCGTTTTTATCTGTAAAGAATTTTTATTATTATAATGATTGATTGAACAACAAACAAAACTTTCCCGGCATTACCAACAGCTATTAATTACGCCGGAATAAAAACTTTAAACTGCTATGTGATGTCATTAATATTTGTAAAAGATAAAGGCAACACAAATTAATATTGTCGTCTAATTTTCTGTATGCGTTTACTAATGACCCGGGCATCTCAAATAACACGTGGAATTATTAAAATTTCTCAACCAATTTAAATAGCGATGCATTTAATTTAATTAAACATTGGTACACCAGCGCTAATTATGTTTCGGAATGATATCGGGTGCAAACTTTGTTGATTAGATTAATTTTGCCATGGCGCAATGTTAATAAAGCGCGCATGTTGAGTCACAAGCAAGCACAAGTTGCGCTAAATTTTTAATATGACGCTAAATAATTCTCTTATTTTAGATTACGATTCCGCTGAAAGCAATTTTAATTTTGTATGTGTCTGGGCCGTTCATGAATAGCCTTAATAAATTTCCACCGAAGAAACTATTTAAACTTTATAGAGAATGAAAACGGAATGGTTTCATTTTAAAGGGGATGTTTCAGCACTAAGGACCCCGCACAAAACACTGTGATTTTGGACCTCACTGAAATTTTCTGAAATTTTGATATGTTATAGTCTATGACCTCCTGAACAAATATTCCCCCGGTCAAAAAACTTTTAA
>JARJDW010012991.1:0-17248 GCA_030264715.1 Adinopsis sp. GC000173
ATGTGATTATACTATTGACAAATCTGGTTGCAATTTTGAAACGAAAATTAATTGCTGTACTTTTAACGAGTGCGCGCGCGGTGCGGTGCGCTTAATGCTTTTATTATGTTTGCATTGCCGTACATTCACTCAAATTATACAATAATTTCACAATCGCGTTTATTAAAAGCACACTCTGGCAATCGTTTGATGTTGTTTTGAGGTAACAACGTTTAGCGCAGTTCTTGCTTTTGGTAAATGAAATTCAATTTAGATTCATATTTGCTGTGTCGTGGTCGCTCACATTCACTCAAATGATGGAAATTTCACATTCATTTATAAATTAGTTTATTTTTTCGCACACAAAGAACTGGTTTTGGCGTTTGTTGCTCGGCTGTAGCATATTTTTTATCAGCACGCTGCGATTTTATTTATTAGAGTATGATGTGCACTGTAATGTTATTATTTCGTTGTTGCTTTTATATTTATACTATATAAATAGATGTGACTATTAGAAGCAGATAACAGAAGCGGATAGTATTATATTACTATTGTCCATGGCCATATAAAGATTATACTTTGAATGCAATTTTATCTTCGCAGAGATGCAATCTTTGTTTAAAGACGCTTTTTTATATTTTGCGATGATGCGGTTTTGTGGAGGCGATTTTCTAACGTTGGACTTTGTTGTTATATATACAGAGTGATTCACACTCTTCGCACTTGTCTTGCATTTGTATAACAGACTTTAACTTTTAAAAAAAATTAAGTCATTCAATTATACTCATTTTGTAGACATTTATTTTTTTGTATTATTTTCAAATAATTTTTTGACAATTTTAATTTGAGGGAACAATTTTTTATCTATTTGCCACAATTTTACAAATTTTTGATTTTGGCTTAATGGCATTGATTTGTAATTGTTTTTTTTTTCTAAATTTGGAATATTTTTGTTATAATTTTTAAAATTACTGCCCAAAAATTAAATCAATACAATTTATTCGCTTTGAAAATAATTAAGTATTTGCCAAATTGCATCATTATATTATTCTCGATTTGTGAGGCAATTTATTTGTTTTCTATTGTTTTTGAATACTTTCTTGGCGTTTTTAATCTTATGAAACAACTTGATATATATTTTCTACAATTTTACAAATTATTAATTTTGAGCAGTGTCATTGATATGTGTTTGGTTTTATTGTAAAATTGTAAATATTTTTGTTAAACTCTTTAAAATTATTATCCAATACGTGCAATCGACAAAATTTTGCTCAATGGCATAGATTGTAATCCTATTTTTCTTCTAGAGATTAAAATCTTTAAGAACGCTAAAGAATAAGTTAGAAAAATATAATCTATTAGTACAAAACGTGCACAATTTATTAACGCTGGTTAAATATTTGCTAAATTGCTGTAAATAGTTGTCACAATAAGGATATTGCAACAAAAACGAGCTCAATTCAATGGCATTGAGTAAAATTGAAAATTTGTAAAATTATGACAAACAGATAACAAGGTATTACCCGAAAATAATATTACCAAAAAAATACTCACAAAATAAGCAAAATTTAATGACGTAAATACATTAAAGCTGGAGTCTTTCATCAAAAATATTGCATTGAAAACACAAAGACTCGTTTGGTTCTTACGCAATTCTAATTATAATTTGCATTAAAACTAACCCTTTTTTACATAAATAATATTTTGCAATTCTCAATTAAGATTGATCTTATTACAAATTGCTTATTGCGTAATTTTCGCAAGCTTTTTTAATCAGCTTTTTAATTACCTGTATACTATGAATAAATTTAAAGGGATAAAAAACTAAATCAATACAAGTTTTGTAATATTTTTCATCTGATTTTCATATTGTTTTTGCTTGATTAGTCATCCATAAATTGCCTGAATGTGTGTAACATTTTATTATCCATAGTTTCAGTTCTGAAATTTTCACAAACTTTTCTAATCAGTTTTTTAATTAGCATAAATAAAGTTAAAAGGATAATGTTTAAGATTAAGTTAATATTTATTTAATTTTCTATCCGATTGTTTTGCTTGATTAGTCGTCCATAAATTGAACTTTTCTAATCAGTTCTTTTAATTACCATGAATAAATTCAAAGGGATAATATTAAGATAAAATTAATACTTATTTAATTTTTTTATCTGTTTGTGTTTTTTTGCTTGATTAGCCATCCATAAATTGGCATTTTATTATCCATATATTTTAAGTTCTGAAATTTTAATTTAATTTTATAGTGATGTTTTAATACTTTAAAACAGTTATGCTAAAACTGCTTGAAATAATACCAATTGCAGCGCTAAAAATTGTTTATTGCTTCCGAGGATTTTTGCGATAAGCACCGCACCGCGCTTGTACAAGTACGCCATTCCGCGAAATCAATAAGTAAATTTATGTTTATATAACATGCATTTTCGAAGAAATTGCAATAATTTGCGCCATTGTTATGACATGGCGCAAATTTATCACCCTGTATAGAATAGAAAAATAATATAGGAAAGGATTGGTTTTATTATTATACTGAAAGAAAAATGATTATGTGGCATCATCATTATTATTATTATTGCGCAATTCAAATCCGATACGAAAAACTTTTATGGATAGATAATTGTATGTCATTATCTTTACTTTGAATGAAGTAAAAAAAAGCGCGAGAGAACGCGCTATTATTGTAAATTTGCTTTGAGTAACAGTAAAAGGTCAAATATTTGATGATGTTACATCCAGCCCATTATTGAAAATGTCGTATTTGTTCCGCTTCAATTGAACATGATTTGCTTTGCGTTATCATAATTCAACAATAAACGATGGTTAAATATTTACCCAACCAACAACAATGTGGAGTGAAATTATTGAATATAATCAATGTTTGGACCGAAATACAGAAAAATATGTGTTTTTTTGAAACTAGTTTGTAGCACAATGAAGGTCAAATCTATAGAAACGTATCGTAGCTTTCGTTATAAAGAGAATATGAACCATAAAGGCTTTTTTGCCTTCGTGGTGTATGTAATGCATGTGTGTATATGTGTGTGTATATATGAGTCAGAAAGTGAAATGCGATTAATATTTGCTTTAAGAATCTCATTAAAACATATTTATGCACTAATATATAAATTTTTTTCTCTCCTGCACAACACAACTGAGCGCTGAGCTGCGGTTGAGCAATATCTCGCCACCAACAAAGCAAAACATTATTATGGTTGTAACATGGTGGTTATAATTCATTGTTGGTTGCAATGCGAGCATGCACTCTATTAGAAGTCATTGTTGAATCAACACCACTGAAACAGTAAATACCAAACGACCATTCTCATGTTTTCCTTTTACACCTACACACCTACGTCGTATACATACACATACACACATGAGCATTATTTTTCTTGATTATATAGAGGTATTAAAGCTTCGCATAATTGATTTTACATCACTCACATACCATTAATCTCAACCAACAGAAAATAATCGCATACACGACCTGCTGACATGGATTTGCTTATTATATAGGGTGATTTATCATCTATAAATTAAAAAAAATAATAGAATTATTTTATGCACACATACTTACAGGTAAATACTTGCATTCATTCAATGCAATTAAAAACGATGCGATTTTATGCACGTTTTTTGCGAAACAAGTTAACTCTCCCATATAGTATGTGTCTTTTCGAATAAATGTAAATGATTTTAATTTAAAAAAGTTAATTAATTGATGAGATAGATGATGACGAATACGACAAATTAAAAATTGAATTTGGAATGATTAAATTTGGTAGATTATTTTTTCGCATATAGACAGTCAGTCTATCAGTTCTAGTAAAGCCTAGAGATACTAGAACCTGGCTCGTGCGGGGCTCCGCCTGTAGGAGCCCCAGGGCTACAGTCGCCGACCGTGAGAAAGCGAAGAGCTACATTCAATTCAAGCGAGCAAAAATAAAACTACACACACACACACAAACCCATACATATATATATATATATACCTATACTTCATTTGTTTCTTTTCAAGTTATTTATAATAGGTTTTTTGTCTGTATTTTGGCTGTTTTTTAATATAAAAATCGGCGTGCATTGCTCTGATTCATTCGAGAATGCAGCGCGCTTTGAGGGTGTGGAACCCTCTCATTCCTGCCCTCCGGTCACAAACGAAAAGGAGAGAAAAAATCCGATGCAAAGCAATTTTAATAAGCACGTTTTGAGTTTTAGATCTATTGACCTATAATTGTGGTCTATTATAGCGCTAAAGGCATTTATAATAATTTAAATGTTGCAATTTAATAATTTGTATGAATGGTGAATCAAATTTCAATATAGTATGGTTTTCATGTTGGTGTTTCTATATTTATTCTATTTAACAGAGGCACCTGTAATTTGTGTATTTATCGGCAGCCTGACCTGCGGGCAACCATTACAAATAGCGGTACTCGCGCCAGCTTATTTAAGACTCATTTACATTTCACTTATTGGAGTGGACGTTCCAGAAAATGCAATAAACACTTTTGAATTAGTCGTTCCAATAATATTCGAAATTAACCTAAATAGGAAGAGTTAAAATAATAGGTTTGACATAGTTAGTTAAATCGCTCCGCTTTGTTTGGGATGTATACATATATACCTGCCATAGTAATATGCTGCATCAATAATCTACCGTTTGTTTTCAATATATGTGAAACCATTATTCAACATTTAGGCCTTTCCTTTCCGTTACATTTTATAAGGCCAATGTCAATGATGCACATCTGTGTTATGCAAATAAAATAAAATAATATGAAAACCTACGCTATGTTGCTTTGAAAAGACGTGAGAACGGAGCGCTACTTTGTTTTTTTTTATTTCCTCTCTTATCAACGATTTAACGATGCTTATCTATTTTGTTGTAGGGTAAAGTCGTTATACGACCGATTGCATTTAAGCCTGCAGTTTTAAATCCTGGAGCGCGATTTGGTATTGCTGGAGAACGTTATGGATCAACGCCCATATTAACGAGGCCTGGTTCTCGACTTACACTTTATGGAAGTGAGTTTTAAATACATTAACGATGCATATGCAAAATGAAGCATAATTTTATTTTTATTCATTTTTTTTCTCTTCTCTCTCCCATACGTATTGTATTAGGCAGCAATGACTTGCGACAGATTAACATGAACACAAATAATTATTCGTTGGATAGAAAATTGCGATCGTCATGTCAGTCGGTTGCCTCATCACCGCCCTTAGCCATGAGTTCCTTAACATCTCTTCCACATAAGTTAATGAACTATGATAGTCTAGAAAGCGTTCGAAAATCCCCCGCATCAACATTAGACGGTTCAATTGTGTAAGTTTTTAATTGACTCATAAATTTTTTGCGTTTGCTACACATGATTGAACACACCGTTTATATTATACATACATACATACATACATATATACGTATATACGTATATCTTTATCTGTTAATATTATTATGCAATATGATTTTGTGTAGGAATAAGACTTCGTATAGACTGGCGAGCGCAGGCGGCGGAAGTTTGTTGGACTTAACGCCGTCACCGTCTGATTCAGGCGTGTCGGAGCTGGAGGCGGCATTGAGAGATAGAGATTCCGAACTTGCCTATCTACGCCAAACCATGGAGCACAACGAGCAGGTTATATTTCGTGTCTACCAGGAAAAGGAGCGCAGTTGGGAGCGAGAAATACGACGCTTGAAAAGCATTCACGAGAGCACGTTGCGCGCCAGCTCGCAAAAGGTTTTTAAAATGGAGCAAATGCTCATGATGCAGAACTATCAATATCAGCAGGAGAAGAAGCGGTTGAATGCTGAAACACAACGAATATCCACTCAGAACGAACGGCTAACGCAAGAAGTTAATATGCTCAGAGAAAGGCTGGAAGAAACCGAGTGGAACTTATGCCAGAAAACTGGTGAGATATCATTGCTCAAATCACAACTTAAAGACTTCCAGGTACAATTTTTATTTTTATTTTTTAACTACCGCGGAACATAAAATTGTTTTAACATATCACATTTCAGAATGAACAGACGACGAAAGGTCACGAACTTTTGCAAATAAAAAACGAATACCGTGACGTTCGTGAAATGCTTGAAGAGCGAGACGCTCAAATTGCAGAAATGAAAAATACGATATTAGAGAAAGAAAATCAAATTACAGATTTAAAGGAGCATATTTGCGATCTGCAATATGACAATAAGGAAATTCTAGGTAATGTAGATGATAGTGATAAAAAAATTAGCGAAACCGAACAGCTTCGGCGGGAAATTAAAGAATTGCGAGAGGAACTGTCCGAGGTGTCGATGGGCGAGTATGAGGGATTAGAGCCCGGCCGAAATCTACAAAGCAATCAAAGACTGAAGGCGGATGAGGCAACACGCCAGCAACTGATTGAATTGAAATGTGAACTAGATAAGAAAAAGAACGAATTTGAGAAGGAGCGTATCATTTGGGTGCAAGAAAAGGAGAAGGTATTGCGATATCAAAGGCAGCTACAAATGAATTACGTGCAAATGTATAGACGGACACGAGCGCTCGAAGCGGAGGTTGAAAGTTTAACTATCGAGTTGGAATTGGATAAAACAGGTATGAAAAAGTTAGCATCTAATGAATTAAATCAAACAATTGAATTATGATGGGACTAACCAATAAGTTCTTTTTCTCATGTAGAGTTTATCTACATTTGTTTTTTTCTAAATAAGAGTTAAAAGGACTTAGCAAGTATAGTTTATGTCTAACACGATATTAATTATCATTTTATATTTCATAGATTTTAAGTACATACATACATTTGTGTGATTCTTTTCTTTTATTTATTAAAACTGTAAAATAACATATTTGATACTTATACCATTATTACCTATTAGGTATAAGTTTGTTATAAAATGTATATATAAATTTAATAAATTGTTATTTAAAAATCTATAACGATGGAATATGAAATGTGCGTGTTTATTAATGTGTTGTGCGCATCACACTATCTAATTATTATTACTGGAGGTCCCCTTCAACCAATAAACAATTTAGAATCTTGACCGTGGATATAAATTGTTTTTGAAGCTGCGCTCGTTATTTTTTTGTGTCGGTTTAACAACGCCCGGCGTTACTTCCTCGACGGCAATCACTTTCGATCCTTTCCTGTATTTGTACCACCAATATTCAAACGCAAGCGTAATGCAGGCCAAACCAATACCAACAAATATAACAATGAAAACACCTCCAATATTTTGTATGCTAATGCCGTCCGATTGATCGTCCTGTTTCTCGCACTTGATTGCTTTCGGATTATTCGTCCACCACTTCTCCTTAAATCGTTCCAATTGACGTTTGTTGAGTAGTTGTAGAATACTGAAAGATAATTATGAATGCGAGATGGAATTTAAAACGAGTTTCAGCGCCTTACGCTGTATTGAATTGGTCTCGAAGAGGCGATCCTTGTTGCACGGCAATCGCGTACGGCTTGCGAGAAAATTCTTCGCCAACCATTTGAAGATCGCAATTAGTTGATGTCAGATATCTTATATCGGTGGCATCGCCAAGGAAAGCAAAACCCTCGCTCGACGAACGCGAATCACGTACACGTTTTACGGCTTCATCGAGCGAATTAGGTAAGCCAGCCTCCTTCATCGCTTGCCACATTTTTGTGTACTTATCGCTTACCGGATAATCCCACACGGCTAATTTAGCTCGTTCTACGTCTGATAAGCTATCGTTCAAGCTCATATCCTTCCAAATCCTAGAATACATACAATATGTAGTAAAAATTAAAAAAATTGTTAAGTTATGGAGTACTCGTAGAAGCGTAGTTCGATATCAGCCATTCTCTCAAAGTACGTCATCGCAGATGATCCGTTTAATGGAGCGTATTGTATTTTGTATTGCTTAGATAAATCATCCAACGATTCGACGGGCGTATCTAATCTAGAAACAGTTAAGAAAGCAGCCAAATTCGCAGTGTATGAAGCGATTATGATAAAGCCAAACAACCACCATGTTGCGGCTACCAATCGGCCAGATAAGTTTTTCGGCGCTTCACCGCCACCTTGCGGTGTGAGCGATGTCATGCAAAACCATAAACATTCCTTTAAGTTAAACTCCCGCTTTTCCTCATCATCCTTGTACTTTTCGCGATTGTTTTGGTAGCTGTAAGGGCTCCAGCGATCAAACACCCACATCAGGAAGCTGGTGAAAAAGTACGCGGCGAGAATGCACAGCCATACGCTGTTCTCAAGCACGGTCAAGAATTTGAATAAGGACGTTTCCGGCTTGGGCAATTTCATCAATATCGTAATTCCAACTAGGTCATAATAAGGTACTGTAAAATCGATAACATTCTCGCGCTCTGCCATCACCGACATTGAACCGAGTCCAATATCAGCGCGTTTCTCCATCAATTCTTTAACGATGCCGTTCCAATTACCTTTCTCATCCATATTACCGAACTTACCATCCGGCACAGCGTAGATTTCATAGTCAAACTTCAAGTACGTTGCAATCTCGTTAATTAAATCGATGCAATAACCATTATATTTCTTCGGCGCCGTTGCATCCTCGAAAACGAACGGTTGTTGCTAAAAAACACATTAGTATTATAATAGACTATAAACTGGCAACGAAGAAATTAATACTAGAACGACGACGACACGATAAACAATATCGGCCGTGTAATTTGTCATTAGAAGCGGATTTAATAGTGTCAGATTATTATTAAATCCGGCTTTCCACGTTCCAAGAATAATGGATTTATCAGATGAGCCTTCACGAATTCCAACAGCTGTTAATTGCATTGAAAAGTCCATCCCGCTAATACCGTTTGATACCACTTTCAGCGGCCCGTAAACCGGCGCCTCCGAACGCTCTCTATTGAAATAGCCCACCAGATTCAATCCGGTTCGTTCGGGGCTATTTTTACCATTGTAATCATCGCAGCTCAAGTATGTCATGTTGCTCGGCCATGCACCCTCCGATATAATATCCCTTGAATTATTAACAATGTTATTAAGTGATTTCAATTAACATGAAGTGTGATTACTTGACGACGAGAAATGAGTGCAGCGCCAAATCGAAATAAAACGCGGCGGCAATGTCCGGATCTGCATTTAATTGATAGGAGGTACGAATTAAACCATTCCGATCCTGAAATTGGTTGTCAAGAATCGGTTTTGCATACATAACAGTGGCGTTCCGACAGCCGCACTTAATTTCGCCTTTATCTTGCGTGATTGCGTGCCAGGCGAACTTTCTATTGAAGAAGTTCACCTCATCGGCAGCATCCAGCACTCGTTTAATGTTATTCAAACTACCCAGGATGAAGAAGTTAACGATGTCCAACTTGCGTAGATTTAGTAATTGATCCTTCGGATTATCAACGCTAATCGGCGCGATAACATGACGTGTTGCCACATTCTGTAACAGCGACTTGAACTTGTGATCCATTACTGTAATGATTGATTTTTATTATGCGTGTAATTAATTGTGGTGTTGCTTTATTTACCAAACGATTCGTCATATAAAATAGCGGCGTTTGATATGTTCTGATTTAGAACAATGGCGCGAACCAGCTCGGCGATTACATCCGATGGCGGCATAATTTGAATGAGATACTTCTGCTGACTTTCGTCGATGTTTCGCCACTGACGCAAATCGCCTTGCTGCCCAAATGAACCACTCACCGTTGGCAAACCCAGTGCCGCTGTAAATGACTTAACCGTTTCGGAAGCCATTCCGGTCATGGTGGTATCCAAAATAACATTCGGCGGCCGTTTATTGTCTACCATTTCCGTGTACGCTTTGCATACTGCAACATAATTATTAGCTCAATTTCGAGTGCTTATATGTATTACGAAAAATACACACATGCATCGAGCAGGCCTTTGGCATCCGTTCGATTACCAACCACTTTCTCGACTTCAACTTTAACGCCCAGTTTTGTGTTGCGTTTCACATACTCCAATGCAACATCGACGGCCTTTTCAGCAACAAAATTGCCTTCCTCATTAACATACACTGAAAGGTTGCAGATAATATTATTTGCGTGGTCGATCTACGTTTCTAGTTACTTACAAACGTTAAGTGTTTGCGTTGTTTGTGAATCAACAAGTTGCAAAGTGATGAGTATCAATAACGTGCAAATTGGAACCCGCATTGTATTCTTCGGTACATTCAATTACCTTTATCGAATCAGATTGATCGCGTTGCATGTACGAAGAATAATGTAGAATGTGTGAGGTTGCTTAGCGATGGGTACGTTATAAACAGACACTGTGATCAATTATGCAGTAATATTTGCCTTCGACAAACCAATTCGAACAACTAACTACCATAATGGAATTTCTATTCTAAGTAATGAATACCATATTTAATTATTTTTAATTTTATAAATGATGTATTTCGTGAGTTTCACGAGATGTAGTACTATTAAGCCCATGAATAGAAATACAAATATAATTCCCATGTTTTCGAAGGTGATACTGTTGGATGTTGATGGAAAGGGGCAATTTACAGTTTCTACATTTTGATCAAAGTGTATATGCTTTAATAACTCCAAGATACGAAAATTATTCAAATCTAATATGCTGAAAATTAATTACTTACTTTTACACGCAATTTATATAATAGCTTTGTTTTTATAACATTACCCAGAGCTTAAGCTGTCTTTCAAGTAGGAATTCTTTTGTACAGCCATTGCAAACGCAGTCTTTGCAAACTCCTCACCAACCAATTGTAGATCACAATTTGTCATCGCAAAATATTTGGCGTCGGTCGTTTCCGTTAGAAAAGCAAATCCTTCATAGATCGATTTAGAGCTTTTTACACGTTTAATTGCTTCGGCGTTACTCTTTGGCAGACCAAAACGCTTCATATTATTCCACAATTTGGTAAATTTATTACTTAATGGATACTCCCACACCGCTAGTTTCGCTCGCTCGTAATCGCTCATATTTTCGTACACATTTAGCGCCAACCATTTCCTAACAGATTGAATGACAATTCTTAGGTCCGATAATAGTTACTACATTTTAATTTATTGAAAATAGTTAAGTAGAAGGCTTAATTTCAACATTCACCAGCAAAAATTTTGTATTACATCCTCAAAGTTATCGCTAATTTATGGCATAATAATTTTAGTAGTATTTTTGAATGTCTAATTGTAAGTGTCACTTTATAAGGCCCGAGCAGAAGCCTTTTGGTAAATTAGGCACTGATCAAACCAATCAAATTCGGTTCATACTTTTTATCACAAATTTGGATAAACTGACTAACTAACAGTTATCAAATCATCAGACAAAATTTGGTTTAAATTCGTTGCATATTTTGTAATTGTCGTAAAGCATAGTTTCGTACAGAATTTATTTTATCTCTGTAAAGCAACTTACTTTTCAAAATATTTGGTTTCAATTTTTTAAACACTAAATTTTATTCTTTGTGTGTGCACTAAGAAAAAGAGAACGGGAAGAAATTGTTAAAAATATTTTTGAGTATTGATTATACTCAGTTTGTAACAGTTGCTAATAACTGTGCAATATAAAACGAACATATTTGCCTAAAAATAATCAATAACGATTGGTAAGTGTTAAGAATTTTGTAAGGACCATAAACAAATTTAGTTTATTAGGAAATATGAAAAATCGTAATAATTCAAAGAAGATCCAAAACTACAGTTATTTTTGCTCTAAAATTTTAGAATTGTAGAAACAAAAATAGAAAAAATATGTTAAGTTGTTATGTTTATAGCATGTCTACCTTCCCACTCGGCTTTTACAAAACTATTTCTGGATAAAAATTAGTTATAAAATCCAGCAACTATCCCGTACATTATTTCATATTATTGATTTTACATACTGATACAATTTCTGTTCAATCGCTGCCATATTTTTGAAGTACTTCATTGTAGTCGATCCGTTCAGAGGCGCATATTGAATCTTGTACTGGTTCGAGAGGTCATCGATTGAATTGATTGGTGTTTCTAATCGTGACACCGTTATAAATGCCGATAGATTGGCGGTGTACGTAGCAAATACAATAAAGATGAACAACCACCAAAATGCGATTAATAAGCGGGCGGAGAGTAAGCGCGGTGGATGTCCAGTACCCTGCGGCGTAAACGAGATAATGCAAAACCATAAACACTCCGATAATGTGAATTTTCGCGAATCGCCGATGGTGTAGTTGATTATCAGCTCGGTGATGCGATGAAACAGCCACAATAGCAAACTGAAAAATTATACAATCTAATATTAAAATCTTTGCAATGCGTTAATCAAATTGTTTGTATTTGCCTTGTGAGTAGATAAAATAAGATTATCACAAACCATATGGTTTTGTCAAATATTGTAATGACGCGAAATATTGACGATTTGGTCGTAGATGATTTCATCAGGATGCTGTGTCCGCTCATTTCGTACACGGGAACCGTAAAGTCGACGTAGCGACTACGAACTTCAGTGACACTCATGCATCCTAGCGCAATATCCGCTTTTCCAAGCATCAACTCTCGCATCATTCCATTCCAATCGCCGTTCTCATCCTGATCACCGACTTCACCATCAAAGGCCAAATAGATGTCATAGTCCCAATGGTAGAAGTAAGTTGCCATCACTTCGATTACGTCCACCAAATACCCGGAATACTTTTTCGGTGCTGACGCGTTGTAAAACACGAACGGTTTGCGCTAAAATTATTAATTAATGCATTTTTAATAAATAATTAATTAGATACGAGCTGCTTGAGTTACGAAGCCGCTCATTGAACAAATTAAACTCGTATCTCAAAGTACCAGAGTAAAAGATTTTCTGGTAGAGTTGAAATAAAACATAATACACATATATTGTTTGGTTTTGATTTGGAGATTCTGTAAAAATTATTAAAATATATACCGTCAGTGTGCAATATCGTCACTTTCGATAAAACCATCTTTGGTACGTATAATATAATAGAATTTTTGTTTTGTCATTCGATAGATAGAGAAAATGCGATTTGGGAAAAAAACAATTTTTCATATTTGAAAAGGTTTTTTACTATAAAATACATCGCATCTTGTATTATTGGCCCACAATATTTATTTTTTTCTAATTTCGGAATTTTATAAAGTAAATAAGATCCTTATAGAAGCAGCTTTTTCAAAAATTTTAATCTCGGATTAACTGACTACATTGAACATTCACTGTATTAGTTCGGGACAAAACTAGTGAGAATATTTCTTACTTGCACCGCAACGATGCGATAGTATCCTCTTGGTAACAATTTAGTAAAAGCCTGTGGATTTTCGACATCTAAAGTACGTGAAACGGATTTCCAGGTCCCTAAGTAGGTACTGTTGACAAGAAATCCATGATGGAAATCGATTCGAGACACATTCATCTCAAAATCGAAAATGTTTAGTGCAGTACTGGATATATTCATTAAGGTATAAATTGGATATTTGTGGTATTCCTATAAAGCAATTATATAAATGACAGTAACGATACATGAAGTAAAAAAATATTCAATATTCGGTAACATTGAATGAAATAGAGCAATCAATGCTATCAAATATTAAAGTAATTATATTACGTTGATTGATTCATAATTATTTGAAATTATAGATTATATCTTTGTTTTGAAAATTGGTCTTTCATTTACTTACTTTTCCAAAAGAATTATATTTTTATTAACTAGCAAATTAGACTCTTATTCGACATATTATTTTTTTATTACTTCGAGAGTTTCCTGATCAAACTCGACGTGATTCTACTCGCAACTTACTTTAACATTACTTTGTTGGATTGAAACTAACCGTTTTTGGTTTAATAAATTAAAAATTTGTTAAGATTTTAAAACATATGTCTAATTCGCTACCAATGTCGACCTATTTTTCTCTTATCCTCTACACATTTGTGTTAAATCTAAAATATTTATTAAGATCGCAAAAAAAATTTCTGACTTTTCTTAAGAGTAGAGGTTAGAGGATATGTCGAAGATAAGTGTAAATTTTGAGAACGGGAATGAATTTTGCGCAAAAAAATATATGAAATGCCTGTTTAGAATATAAATCTTTGCTCAAATTAATAGCGTATTATTATAAATCAACCTAATAAGAAGTGCTAAATACGTTACTTCAGTCAGTATTCTATTTAAATCCAGATTTCTTGTTGGAGTATTAGTCCCATTAAACTCATGACATCTAATGAACTCATTATTGGTTTGATTTTTAATATTGCTGAAAATGCATATGATTTAATACATAATTTATATGTAGCAAGTACGTATACGAGTACTATGCATTTTGCAATATTTGATTAAATTTGTGTGCGGAAAATAATGCGGAAACTAAAAATAGTGCAAGTGCAATTTCAATCATAACAAACATTAAGCGCATCATTAATGGGCGCGTCCTTGATAGCAAAATAATAGCCTTCATTTGATTCACTCTATAATTTTTGATCGCTTTGATTGTTGGAAAATGCACGTTATACTCGGTTACGATAATATAGTGCATATTGATTAATAATTACGCAGCTGTAACAAACAACTTTATAAGCAGCTCCATATAGAAACCAATTTCAATGGCGGGATAATGCGTTAAATCATAATAGTCGATGATTGATTTAAAATGCGTGGTATAGATGCTGTTTGGAATCGGATATGCAAACGATACGCTCACATCCTTACAATTACACGTCAGATCACCGATTTCGTGTGTGATTGCATGCCAGGTGGTTTGGTTTGTAAACATTTTTATTGAATTCGCCGCATTTAGGATGACGCTGATATTTTTCAAGCTCGCCAGAACGAAAAAGTTCTTTATTTCAGCGCGTTGCAGGCACATTAATTGATCAACTGGATTTTCAGCGTTAAATTCGACGAATAACTGTTTGATTGGTAAATTGCTAAGTAGCGTCTTGTATTTATGCGTAACCACTAAAAAATAAAAAATAAAGATTAATTAACTAGTTTCAATAACAAATTATTAAGGTGGTACAAAACTAAGCGTATACATTTCATATTGAGTTTGCGATTATTTAAAAAAAAATCGCGGTACTTGTTTAGAATAGGAGCCTCACCTCAGAAATTGATGAAAATATTTCAATCGATGCGTTTTTAATTCCAAACAACTTTTTCTTTTGACAAAATCGTCGCACTCCCAAAGAAAACGAGATATTAGTAGGTTATGTTATCTGCCACATCGAGGATGATAAGAGAGAGACACACCCGTGTTAGAGATTGTGACCGGTTGCGAGGTTTATGTTAGATTAAGAGAAGAAGAGTATAATATCAATTAGAGTATCCCCGTTGTATGAGGAGTTATAAAAAATGTTGGATTTCAAGGTTTAGGTTAAGTTGGGTTAGTGACTGTGATAGATTTCGAGGCTTAGGTTAGGGTGAAACCGAGTATATGTCAAAACTTGACTGTCTGAAAAGGCCTTTGTGAACGTTGAGAATTAATTTCTCGTTTCCTTTGGGAGGGCGACGATTTTGTCAAAGAAAAAAGTTGTTTGGAATTAAAAAACGCATCGATTAGTATATTTTCGTCGATTTATCAGGTGATCGAAGCCCGTATTCTAAATAATTACCCAATTGCAGTTCTCTAAGCTACTAGCCACTTTAGATATTGACTTCTTTTGAAGTGCTACGATCTTCCACGCTAATCCACGACACCAAAATGATTTTTCTCTTCTTAACCAATATTTCAATCAGGTGGTGCAAGTAAAATTTAATAATATATATCAGGAATTTCTATAACTGTAGGTAGGTAGGTACACATTTTAATTAAATACTCAATTTTAATAAATAAACAATGTGCTGATTTTCAAAAACTTGATATCCCCACTTAAAATAATTGGGAAAAATTATGCATCAACCTAATATTCAGATAGTTTTTCTTACCGAAATGTCGATCTACAATCAATACAGCTGATGTATAGTTTTGATGATCGGCAATTTCACGCACGATGTTTGAAATGATGTCAGTTGGTCTTGGTATGTGTACGAGATAATGTTGATTTTTTTCATTCCACCATGGCAGCAAGTCTTCTCTGTCACCATATGATAAACTAATCGTTGGTAGGGCTAATTCAGCGGCAAACGCCTTTGTTGCATCGGAAATGACACCTTTCGTTGTTAAATCAAGTACAATGTCGGGTGGCGCTTCTTCGTTGATCATTGATTCGTAAACATCACAGACTATAAATAGTGATTGTTATTATTGTAATATTAGTTTCAAAAAATTATGCATATACCGATTGTATAATAATTTTCGGGTTCAGATAGTTTGCCATTAACTGTATAAAGGTCCACGTAAATATTATGATAAGCCTCAACATAATCAATTGCCGAATCAATGATAAAGTAACTTAATTGCTCAACATCTTCTATTTGCACTAAAATTAATGAAATAATATAATAAAGAAATGGTATAAAATTTAGTTAATTACAGATGTTAACTAGGCTTTTTGATTTGCTTAAATTGGCCACAGGTAGAAAAAGAATCAGTGCTATCACAATCAACATTTTCGTGGAAGTGATTTCACATAAATTATTATTATTATTATGTAATGGTTTGGAATTAATGAATTTATTATTGATTTGAAATAAATATATTCAATTTCAAAAATGAATAATGATATTTTATTATGTAATGCTATGTTTTATGTTATATGTTACTTGTTAGTCATCATATTATAATTCCACTTTTATTTCCTACTTCAAGAAGTCAAACTTTTAAATTTGGCGCTTTTATGTAATGCAAGTTGTCTAACATACACACAAGAAACAATCAATTATAGCTTTATTGAAAACAAATAAATTGTTTGTATTTAATTATTTTACATAAATTTGTACAATTTTCCGTACCAGTTTTGGCTTGCCTCCGTTTTAAAGCGAGTTTGAGACGATTGGAAATAGACTGAAGTGGAAGAGTAGTTTATGTTTAAGGCGTTGGTAATAGAATTTATGGGACTTTGGGTTTAACGGAAAAGTGTGGTTATAATTTTATTGTTTTCGTTAAATTCGTAGATGAATAACAATAATGCGAATGCCGCGGATCGTCATTTGAGCAAAAGCTTATCGTGGTTATTAAGACATGGTGCTGTAAAAGAGCAACTACACATTTCATCCGACGGTTTCATCAAAGTCGACGAAATTTTGAGCCATCGAACGTTTAGGCACAAATACACAGAGGAAGATATCAAGCGAATTGTAGTTACAAATGATAAGCAGCGTTTCACGCTCAAACGGAGTGTTTCGAATGCATTACTGATTAAAGCAAACCAAGGACA
>JARJDW010012994.1:0-18219 GCA_030264715.1 Adinopsis sp. GC000173
TCTAGCGGTAAGAATGCTAAATTTCAACATGATTTTACATTTTTATTTAAGTGAGTAGGTTTCATTAATTCCAGATAAATATCGAAATAATACGTAATTGAAATAGCAATGAGCATTGAAACATTATTACTAAGTAAATAGGAAGCCTTATTATAATATTATTTATGTAACCATCGATGCGGTATAATGATTTTATACTTACTATAAGGCGTAGACTGCAAATTATTGTAAATTACTTAAATAATTTTAAATTTTCTGTGACGATGTCACGGAGTAGTGAAGCGATGATGTGTAAATGATAATATATCCAGAACGTGCGTCTTTACTAAATTAACGAGTATCGTGAGATGTGTAACCAGTGTAACTAACTTCACTGCAATGTGGTTGATGACTGTCAGATTGTGTATTTCGTGAATCTTTTGCATTTTTTTAATATTCTTTAGTAATGTTATGTAATGTTACATAACATTTTCTAAAAAAAATATATAAGTGTAGACAAATAAGGACATATTTACTGGAAAAATAAATATAATTTACAGTACTTCTTGCATAACACTACATACTTTTTGTATTGTTTTACTAATTTTTGAACATCCTTTAGCAATTAATATAATCAAATTTTACCTATCGAACCAGATATTGTTACACAACGGTAAAGGGGGACAATCGAACCAATTATTTATAGAAAAAACGATGTTTTAACAATTCACAGACACATCACTTACTTAATTATTAATTTTATTTTTTAATAGTTTATTATGTTACGATAGTTGCGCTAATTTGTTGCATTAATTAATCCTGTAATTATATATCTTAGTTAAGGTGATTACAGATCGGACATTTGTTTTATTCACAATTAATTAGCTTATCCTATAATATATTTGATATTGTATTAGAGATAAAGTTGCGGAATATGTTTTAACGACAGTTGTATAAAGATCGCCGCGAAATAACTTTAAAGTTAATCGCGATTCACATAATTCCTGACAGTCTCACTAAGTGTGTAGTTGACTTAAAAGTGCCCCTCATTGTTTATTGTATTTTAAAAAAGTTCAAGTCTTTACGTTTAGATTGCAAAATCACTAGGATAGAGAGTAATCTTGGAGTAGAAGCAGTTTATCTTAGAGGGATTTTGACATAAAGGAAGCTCACTGTAAAAATAGATTGTTGAAATTGAAATATGTAGTATGTTATGATTGTTGGTTGAAAGTTCAAACTGACAAACAGCAAAAGTATCGTGTTAAAAATTTTAGTGTTCAAGAAGGACATATTCAATCTTATTGCAATATAAATGGTACACGGTGAAGCAAAATACAAATCATCATTTGTGTACGTATAAAAAAATCCCATTTCTTGAAACCAAGTCATCAGGGTGTATCATTTTATATTGTAATAAGATTGGAAGGCTCCGAAAATGGATAAAATTATTCTTGGGGGCGGAATTGGTGGCTTATCAGCCGCTCACTACCTGTTGAAGCGGTTCCCCACGAATAATATCACCATTGTGGAGGAGACGGAACGTGTTGGCGGTTGGTTGAGTTCAATTCGACGCGAAGATGGTGTGATATTCGAGCAAGGCGCGCGCACGCTTCGTCCAACGGGTGAAGCCGGCGCTAACACACTACAGCTCATCGAAAACCTAAATCTGGGCGAAGCTATTCGGCCGGTGTTTGCGAACGAACCAGCCGCGAAGAATCGCATGATCTATGCCAATAAAACGTTACACACGCTGCCTTCGAACATGACCAGCTTGTTCAGAACACAGAAACCATTTAGTCAGCCGTTGATTAAGTATTTACTTAACGATGTATTCGCGCCGAAAAATAAATTTGTTAAAAACGACGAATCGGTGTACGATTTTGCCGTGCGCCGGTTCGGCAAGGAAGTCGGCGATTATTTAGTTAGTCCGATGGTTTGCGGAATATGCGGCGGTGACGCGAAGCAAATCAGCGTTAAATTTCTAATGGAAAATCTATTTGAGAGTGAGAGGCGCTATGGTAGTGTGGCACGCGGATTGATCGGCGACTTTTTTCAGCGCCCGAAGCCGACCGTCCCCAGCAGCGACTTATTACGACGTTCAAAATATGAAAAATGGAGCATTTATACATTTAGTCATGGAATGGAAATGCTACCCAAGACGCTGTACAAAACTTGCCATAAACTTGGTGTGAAATTCAAACTGGACACGAAATGTACGGATATAACATTCGGCGATTCCATTGCGGTCACGCTCAACGACAACCAGATTCACTCGTGCGATCGTTTGATCAGCGCGATACCCGCCAATAGGCTGAGTGAAGCAGTTAAAAAACAACATCCACATTTGGCGAAGTTACTAAGCAACATCGAGACAGTATCAATCGGCGTTGTCAATCTCAGATACCCACGCAAAGTACTACAGCGTGACGCATTCGGGTTTCTGGTGCCGCCAAAGGAAAAACTACCGATACTTGGTGTGATTTTCGACAGCTGCTGCTATCCCTGCGGTAAGAACACAGTGTTGACGGTGATGTTGGGCGGGCATTGGTTCAAGCAACATTTCGGTGATCGGCCTCACAACGATTTCATCTACAACATTGCGTTGGAGAATGTAAATAAGATTTTAGGCATATCAACAAAGCCAAGTGATTTTAATGTAGCTATATTAGAAGATTGCATTCCACAATACAAAGTCGGTCACCAAGAGAATCTACAGCGTATTGAGGATTATATTGTTTCGAATAATTTGAAATTGTCACTATGTGGTGCCTCGTATACTGGTGTTGGAATTAACGATGTTATATTATCTTCCAGAAGATTAGTGGATCAGTTATAATGGTCTTAAATTGATAAGCTTTTTTTATGTCTTTATTTATGCTAACTTTGTAGTGCCTCTTTTCCTAAGAAAAAAAGAAAATTAAGATTAATCAAGTAAATACTTATATTATATAATTTATTACCAAAAATATTATATAAATCTACTGTTCTAAAAATACCAATTAATAAAAAAACATGCAAATTGATTATTAAAAAAAAATGCATACCTTATTATTATCAACTCACAAAACTTATTACGCGCTAAGAGGTTATTAAATTAAAAATAAATACCAATAAAATCAATATTTACTAAAAAACCAATAATAATAATACAATAATTAACTATTTTATTAATATGATTAACATGCAGTGTGTTATTTGTTTAAGTTACCTGCATATTTAACCTCGTCGAACGCTTTACGTGCTCGCTTTAATTCTTCGTTCATAGTCAGCAGATCTTTAACACGTGCATACTTGCGCGGATCTTTGCGTACAAGAAATACAATGTCTTCGACTTGAACGCGACCCGTTCGGCCAATCTCCATCGCTCTAAAAGGGAAATAATACATTTGCTGAAGGAATAAAGTAATGAAAAAAGCAATAAAATTTTAAAAGATCTTTTGATTCACAAATATCGAAGTAGAGCCAAATAAATAGTTTTTAAAACCACTTTGCAAGCAGTAACGTTTAGATCACCAGCTATTTACAATAAAAACCACGGATACTGCTGTGGTATATTTACTTTCTTATACCTAAATTATGAACATTATAAATATATTTTTTCTAATTTAAGTCAGTTTTGATAATGATCATAGACTATGGATTTACATCAACTGTTTGTAACTCGGTTAATATGTTTGTGAAAGTATTTTTGATTTTCATCGTTCTTATTATAAAAACAACGGTTCACCACGAGCTAACTATTGCAAAGAAGTTTCTCAAATTTACTTGTGTGTCATTTCTGTTAGGAATTCAATCACCAAATCCTCGATTATATCCACGCTCTCCGTATAGGGATTCTGGTCGTCGCCAAAACCGTACATCATACATCGCAGTTCTTTACTGAACAATCGCTTTCGTCCAACGCTATATAAAACCACGGATGATTCTGGTCCCTCTTCTTCCTCGAACTAATTTATACGTTATTATTAATTTAGAATATTGATTTATATCCTACCTGTTCAAAACTTTCTTCAGCAGCCATTTGATTAATCTTAATTTAATAAATACTTAACTTACTTAAAATCTAATGTTTACTTGTCTGTCAATATCTGAAATTCCTGTCAAAAAGCCAAAACGCATTGCTGCCATAATTAGCAACGTAAAGTTACTACATTAACGTTGGCAGCAATAGAACATAACCTATATTGAAGTAGAAAAGTACAAACCGTAAAAACAGTGTAAATGTAAATAATAAAACATGCCTAAATATTATTGTGATTATTGCGACACGTATCTCACACATGATTCGCCCAGTGTGCGAAAAACCCATTGCACTGGACGCAAACACAAAGACAATGTGAAGTTTTATTATCAGAAATGGATGGAGGAACAAGCACAACATTTGATCGACGCCACAACTGCTGCATTCAAAGCTGGAAAGATTGCAAATAATCCGTTTGCACCACCTGGAAAAGGTGTAGCAATACCACCTCCAGCTACATTGACAATGGGACAACGACCTGCAGGTCCTGGAGCGCCTGGAATGATGCCACCAGGTAGAGTATAACTTGTTTGGGGGTTAATGTATATATATATATAATTTAGCCTTTAGTACATTTAATCGTGAAGTTTGTCTTGTGAATGTGGAATTAATTCATAATTTGTACTGGCATTATAATTTGTTTGTTTTTAGGTACTAAATTTGTAATATTTTACGCTTAAAATTACCTTATTATTTTATTATTACTTATTACTTTATAGGCTAATTGGGTTTTTGTGTTTTTTTAGGAATGGCTCCAGGCGGGCCGATGCCACCGATGATGATGGGCCCGCACGGACCTATGCCACCGATGATGGGAATGCGACCACCTATGATGGGTATGATGCCCATGGGACCAATGGCACCAATGAGTGTTCGGCCACCGATGGTAAATCCACCACAAATCAAGAATTAATTTATATTTCTTTCTTTTAAATCATTTTTATTTTTCTTATTCATCGTCATATTTGATATATTATTTTAAGGCATCGTTTAGCTAATATAGTAATTGTAAATTTCATTAAAATGACTATTAAATGGCATTTTTATATACAAACATTAAATTAATCAATAAATAGTTAAAAAAAACCGAATTACCCAAAAAATACAAAATCTATCTAATGACTTTTAGACTAGAAAACTGTGAGTACGTTTATAGAATTTTCCATCAATATGTACAATTAAAAAGCTGTTTCTAGCGTTGGCGGTGATGCCGGCTTGCTGATCTCATCACCTTGAGCTTTGAAATCATTGAATCGGGAACGAGTCGCTGGTGGACTTCGGATTGGTGTCGAATTGAAAAATTGTGCACGTTGCGCTTGCAGTCTTTGTGTGGCAGTTAGTTTCAATTGGTCCTTTTCGAACATCTGTTTAATGGCTTGCACCTTTTTCATATCGTGCAACGGCGATCTGCCATCGGTGGAGGAAGGCGACGCCTCATCTTCGTGACAATCTTCCGGTATTGTGGAGGAGAGGACGTCGCTTCGGGGATTTGCAAATCGCCATTGCGAGCGCGGTGATAGCAGTTTCGGAACGGGTCGTTGCTTTTCACCGTTTCGATTAGGCGAACCAGGTGCTGCTGTATTATTTGCCAATCGATGTCGATTGTTTCTCGGCGATGATGTTAGATCCAGGATGCTAACATCGCTATTATCTGGTTTGTTTGGTTTGATTTGCTGTTTTGAGAGTTTTAGCTGTTCCACGGCGGATATCTTTTTCGATGATGGGTGATTGATTTTAGTACCATGCATTAGCAGTAAACGCTTAAAATCTAAACGAGACGTTTGAGAATCCTTTTTGTTATCGGTGCATGCCCAACTTGAACGAGATCTTGAATTTTCAGCATTCGGAGGATTTCTGTCGATATTAGTGTTAAAGTCGACGTATTCTCCGCTGTTCGGTGACCAGCTTAACCTAGTCCGTGATTTATCACCCAAATATCCACTTTCAGGTTTGGTATATTTCATATTGAGCGAATTCTCTGAATTTACAGGTGATAAGCTATTGCTGGAGAGTGCCGGTGATCCGCGATCAATCTCATCCGGCTGAATATTCATCTTCTTCTTACTTTTGTGTATTGCCGCATACAATTCCTCATTGCTCATCGTCGATTTCTTCGGCGAGAGCATCTTATACTCGAGATTGACAGCCGCTTTCAGTTCAGGTACTTTAGACGGCGTCGATGCGTGGAAGCTGCCAAGATTCCGTGGATCGATCGGCGATACTTTAAACGAGTCCGGCTCGTAATAGCTCCGCGTCGGGCTGTAGTGGTACGCGCTAGGCACTTGTGGAATTCCAACGTGTTGATGGAGCGGAGCCTGTTGATGATAGTTGGGCGGCGGCGGATACTCAACGAAACCTTCAAAATCGCTGCGCCGGAATTTCCTATCCATGCTGTGCGTACTGTACGGCTTAGCCAAACCTCGCATTATATCCGGCGTGACGGAGCGTTCGGGCTGGACAGCAGGATGATAGTGCGATCTGCGAGTTGGAAGCGTTGAGTACATTGGTGAGGCGCGTCTGATCGCACAGCTGCTCTCAAAGTTTCGCGCCAGCATTTCCTGCTCGATGTGATATCCGTACATGTTCTCACTCTCGTAGATGAGTTGCTGATTGGGCGGAGAAAGTGCTCGTCCTGAAATTGTTACAACACATCACAATTTTGCTCGCAATCATGTGTATAAAATCGATTATACGCTTCGACTATTAATCATACTAAATTAATCATGCAATAAACACAATAAGAAGAGGCTCACCTGTGCGGTATTTAATTCATATACACGATATTATTCAAATTAGATAAAAAATAATATTTTAAATTCGTGTGCAAAGTATGTGTAAGCGTGCGATATATTCCATGCGTTTCCGTGCAGAATTCACAAAGTACCGAAACGGTATGTGTCTAGAAGAAGAGTGCTAAGGAGAAATGCACACAAAAACACATCTAAATATACACTAAATGTAATAATAAACATAAAAAGTGTAGCGAGGAGCGCGAATGATGATGATGGAAATATTGTCCAGCTTGCAGTTTTATAATTATCAACAATAATGTTTATGAATCATACAATTTATAAATTGAAACAGAGACGAATTGAAGATGCAACGGCAGCGTTTTCAATTACACGCGCTGTGTATTTGCGAACACTTAACATAATAAAGCGCGAACTCACTTCGTGTCTGTTTGTTTTGATTATAATGCAAAGCCTGAGTGAGATGTGAATGTGACCCATCCGTTAATGATGATCGGGTTAAAACAACACAAACACCAATTAATAATTGCAATTTTCTTCACCATATTTTCAATTTGTTTCGTATGTTTTTTTATTAATCTTTGTACATTCACAATGATATTGCGTTCGTGTAGTATATTAAAAAAAGTAATAAAGCATGCATACTAATTAATAATCATTATTTACAAATTCTAATGTACATCATAGTAGGTAGTAGTGATAAAAAATAAATTGTCTTGGCAAACCGAGCAACAACATACCACAAACAAAATCCATGCAACATTTGCAATTCAAAACAGGATGCTTATGTATTAATCTTTTTTTCCTTCTCCTTCGTCGTCGGTATTAAAATTATATTATATTATACATGCTCGTTGTGCTCATCATGAATTTTGCATGTGATGTGATTTTAAATCAAGAAAATTACATCTATTGTATAATTCGCCTGATTGTCACTATCAACACATTAATAAAAAGGTACTTAACATTTAAATGGAGTTTCAGTCTTTTAGAAAGATAATTATATATCACAATATTGTACACACAAATAAAAAAAACAAACTAAATACTATTTAAATAAAATAAACAACAAGTGAAATAGGAAGACATTGATTTTTTGTATAAATTACAACAACAACAACAACAACACCAAATTGTGCGCTGCATTTCATGCACGTGTGCGAATAAAACATTGTGTATCATCAATCATCAGCCATATTCATTAATATGTAGTATTTTAGTGTTTCTATCACCGAAAGCATGAGTTAATGTATTGTATTTATAATGAATATGGCCAATCACCAATATTAAAGCGTGTGGAAGAGGATGGTTAAGATATTTTAAGGATGATAGGATATTGTCCCATTACCAGCAAACATTTTTTGTTTTTGTAATTTCAATTATGTGCGGCGACACTGTCTCGTATTCGTATTTGATATGTAACTGATATGAATTTGGTTTTTGTAGAAAATAATAATCTAAATGCGTGCACACGTCCGAGATGCACGCTAAAAGTGAGCGCGACTGAGAAATTTTCGTGCGCGGGGTGAACGTTTCATCGATTTTTCGGGGGCGCCTGCACGCGCAGTCACCAGATCTCTGTATCCGCCGTCGAAATGGACAAAACGCGCGCGCGATGCTCTGAACTATCGGCGGGAATAATCACTCTGCTCGGCGTCGAGAGAATGAAATCCGGCACGACGGCGAAGTTGTGGCATTGTTTTTCGCACAATTTCGGCGACACGGTCGCCGGGTAATTGATGCGGTCGCGCCACAACTCCGCCGCTATCTCCTTTTCGATGCGATCTTCAATTGCTAATTTGTTCTCCAAATTATTCAATTGAGTGTTCGCCATGCGATAGCTTTCGCTGCGCTTTAATGTAACGACGGTTTTTTGATTGTTGGTGGTTGTTTGACTGTGTGTCTTACCTTCTTGCATATGCACGTACGCTCCACGCGTCGTTGTATTGTTGCTGTTTGGCTTTGGGGACATCGGTCGCGGTGTGACAATGGTGGAGGGAGGCATGCGTACAATTTCGGAGGTCGTTCCACACGATGCTTTAATTATCACTTTACCTAACTGTTGCGACTGGCCGTCGTCGGCTTGAACTCCGCGCGCTTTTCCATCCTGCGGGGGATGCTGTTGATACTGCTGATGCTGTTGTTGCGTTACAGGACGAATTGCCTTCACTGCTCTACGAGTTGTTAGAGGGCTCTGCATCTTGATGAACGGGCCCGGTTCGAATGTGGTGTGCGCGCCTTTGCGTCGCTTCAAACTGTCCGAACTGTACACCACTTTACCTTCCGCATCTAACGTGACGCGTGCACCTTGACGCCGCTTACGCTCCAGCGAATCTGAAGCGGCCGTCGGGCTTTGTAAATTCGCATCCGGATCGTTGCACGGCAGCTCGTTCAATGATATGTACTCGGTTTCTCGTATCTTACCCGAGAGCACCGTTTTTAGATTGCGATTGACAACATCGTTTGCATAGATCACGCTCGCGGCCGATTTCTCGTTGTTGTTCTTCACGTCGGAGATCGTCACATAGTCGCCGGAGTCGAACATGTTGTCGAGATCGGGTTTGATTGGCGATTTGCTTTCGCGTCGCGATGTCAAATTCGTCAAGTTCAGCTTTAGTTTGCCGATCATGTTGTTGAGCGGTAGGAGTGTGGCTTTAATGATCGGCGATTTGGAACGGCTCCGTTGCTCTTTGACGATAACTGTTCCACCACTCGGTGTCGGCGCGCGATGCGATGATTTCGTAATTGCTTGTTGCTCAGCGGCTTGTTGTTGTTGTTGCTGTTGCTGCTGATTTTCAATGGTTGCGTATCCGGTTTGCGGATTAACGTTAATTACCTGCACTTTATTGCTACCATTCGTTAGAATTTTGCCCGCCGGATTGTTATTGTTCGTCTCGTTGTTATTCATTTTCTCGTCGAAATTGTTACTTTTAACGCTTTCATCGTCGCTTTGTGATGGCGTAATTACGCACATCGATGGAATGCGACTCGAATTGATCGTTGTCTTTTCGCGTATGCGTTCCACACGATCGGCACCCTCCATATCGGAGGATTCGGAAAATTCAAATTCACTGCCGGAGCGCACTCCGTTGGGACTGTTAATCGACTCGATAGGGGAGCTGGACGTATTATGTCCGCTATCGGGCGAAACATCTCCATCGGTTTGTTTGTGTACGAGTGCCACTACGGTCGCTTTATGCGCGCCTGGACTACGCTTCACAGTGCCCGTTTTCTCGCTGCTGTAATCGCGCTCGAGCGAACTCTCCGGCGACTTATCTTTATTCGAGATCTTGCTCAAGGAACTTTTTCTTTCAGGAACTGCAGGACCGATCACCAGCGATCGGTTGCTTTCAGCCGCTAGTAGTGTGGTGCATACCGTACCGGCCGAACTTGTCGTTGTCGACGTCGAACCCTTACCGAATAGCTCGTACTCATTTTCAGCGGTCGCCGTGCTCGAATTGGAGAATGTTGAAGTGGAGTGCAACGGTGTCACCGGCGAGTCCTCCTCCTTGAGCGTTTTCAGCCCGCTGTCCATGTGGAAGGAAGTGTAGTAGCCTTCAGTGTCGCATGAATAAACGGAACTCGTCTCGCCGTCTTCATGTAAATCATGTATTATGTCCGGCGTCAACGTGCCTTCGCTTGTTACACTACCCGAGGCCGATGTATTAATATTAAAGCGGCGTCGGCTATTTACGGAACTCGGTGCATGCTGATTTAGCGAGTTGTTCGACGTGGTCGCCGATGTTGTGGATTTTGGCTGTGTTGTCGTGGTGATTTCCGAACCGATTGAGGCACGTCCACTCTCCGAGCTGGCGCTCCAATTTCCGCTCGACGAATGCGGCTCGTCTTTATTCCCGCCAGCACGTCGCAAACGACGCTGCACCGCACTGTCCCGCAAACGTACTGCAGCGGCTGTAATCGGGGTGGTGATCGCCAAATTGAGGCTGGATTTCTCCGAGGACGAGCAGGAGGGTTTCCGTTCATGTAGCGTCTTGCGCTCCTTATCAACATTGCGCTTCCGTTTCACCACTGATATCGTTTCATAAATGTTTATATCGTCAATATCCGTTGACTTGTTCATTGTCTTCGAATCGGTGTAATTAGTGATCATCTTTAAACGATTTCGTCCCCATTGTTTGAGCGTGCTAAAATGCGATTTTTTCACCTCCGGCGATTCCCTCTTGCTGCTTCGCAATGGATCGCTACTCTTACTCCTCGCAAACGTTTCGGTCTCATCATTAGCTGGCGGTGATGTTGACGGTTCCTCCCTATTATATCAATTAATTATTATTTTAGTGAATTTAAGTATAGTGCTTAATTAAATTAATGTACCTGGCGGTTAATGCATCGCGTATTTCCTTCTGATCGGTGCTGCCTAGCGTGTTGCGTCGTCGATTGCGCGGTTTACGCGCGCGACTCTTACGCCGGAGCGTACTTTCATCACCCGCTTCGCCGCCGGGCAGCAAGGAGCGTCGCTGCATCGACATGCGATCGAAGCACTTACCCGACACGTCCACAGCGACGATTTCGGCCGGATATCTGGAATGGCAATTAAACGTGTTGTTGAGAGAGGTGCGCTTGACGGCACATCTGTTTGATACGTACTTGAGTGCGACGACTTGTAATTGCTCTTCAGGTGATGGCAGCTTATGGTCGATGCCTTCATCGTCTGAAATAACAGCGTCTGTAAGGTCGCCATCCGTGCTTGAGATGATGCGTGTGGGACCATCGGCGGATACAGTTATATCGCCTAGCGCTTCGCTCGACGTCCATCTTCTCAGCTCCTCGACAACAGCAGGCTGAAAAGAATGTTAAGAAAACTCAAATTAAAATTCACAAAACAAACAGATTTTAGAAAAAAATTTAAAATTTAATAAATTATCACTTTATTAATTAAAATTTTCAAGCAATTTTCACTGAATATCATCAGCTGAAACACCAGTATTTCAAAATAAGCGTGTTCCTGACATTTTCACTAAAAAACAAGGTTGGTAATGCTTTATTTTTAAATGGTTCTTACATTTTCACCAAAAAACAAGATTGACAATGCTGTATACAATTGTTTTTACTAACCTATATGAAATGATATTAATTCATTAAATTATGAAATCGGCACTAGAGAAGTAAATTGTATTCAATGAGAGCTGTATGTCATCAGCTGAAACACCAGGATTTCAAAATAGGTATTTAATATTTTAAATCTTTAAAGTTTACTAGTAAATTTAATATTTTTCAAACAACTTTCGATAAGCTATAAGAATATGAATTAAATTAATTTTGACCAAACTAAATCGAAATTCTTTGGAAATTGCGAAATGTATTATATTTTGAAGATAATATACTAAATTGATGTGTACTAAAAACAAGTACTAACACTTCATTGTTTTCTAATAATTTTTGCTTAAAACTATAAGAAAAGAAAATAATATTTAATGAAAGCTCAAAGAACAATTTAGAAATGTTATTCTTTGCAAACAAAGAAAACTTTAACCTTTCCTTGCCATTTCCTCGCATATTGTTTAAAATACAAACACGCATGGAGTAATCTAGACGTTTAATTTGCGTCGTGTCAATCAGTCGGTGTTTACACTCTTTTTTTTGATACTTTAAGCGCTCAATTTGCAATAAATACGTGCAGTGCACGCCGCCAGCCAAAACAAACACGGACGTATCGCATTTACAAGACAAACAATTTGGTTTCATTCTGGCGGTCGGTCGCTCGCTCCATCGGCGTGAAGTGTGATGGAAAACGATAGATTTCCATAACGAATCAAATCGCACGAAAAAACACGCCGATTGAATTTTAAACGTAATACGTGAAACAAAAAATCCACTATACAGTGTTAGGTAGTACGTACTGCCGTAAACTTTTACAGAAAACCAGTTAGTTAGGTTTCTTTCCAACTATTTCACAATGGATGGTTGACAGCGAGAAAAACTTCCACGTTCAATGCGTATTGAATTTCAATTTAATAATGCGCCGCTGCCTGTGTGCATGAATGAATGAGGCAGGCGTAATTGAAAAAGCGAGAAAGGAAGCAAGTAAGCAAGCAAGCAAAAGCAAACAGCGTGTCCCATGTGAGCTTTGTTTTTATTAGCGTATACGCGCGATTTGCAGCGCGTTTTGCAATTACGCTAAGTATACGCGGTCTGCATTTTTGTATTATACTATCCATAATTTTTACATCCAGCCGACCTGACAGGCTGGCTGGCTGACTTAATCCGAATGTAGGTTAAATTTGCCATAGATGGTATTAAGTTGATTAGCGGACGCCCACGCACGCAACGCAAATTTTTGTCATCATGGGAAAGCAATTACAAAGTGGGTAGGCAATGTTCGTTGTGTTTTCATCAAATTTGTATTTGCATCTATGATAATCTAATACTTGGTAGCTGAATCTATATGAAATTTTGAAATGATTTTAATACGATTTTCACAAAACATTGAATGTAATACAATTGTCCCTTGAAATACTAGTTTAATTCGTTCCATGACTAATCTCGTAACTCAATATTTCAAACGAGATTGATTTATTAATTAATAATGTAGCGATTTTATCGCCTGACGCGGAAACTTCTTAGGAAAAGGAATTAAAAAGTGGATAAGCTATGCTTGCTGTGTTTTCATCAAATTTAAGGTTGTATCTATGATAATCTAATGACCGGTAGCTAAAACAATTAAAAATGCAATGAAGCCTTGAAAGATCATTGGTGAGATGCGAAAATTAATAACTAAACAAAACGTACGTTGAATTTGTACAATCTGTGTGTAATTTTGGAGCGAGTTTCACACGATTTTCACATAATATCTAGAAAAATACAACATTTGAAATTTGCGTGATTTCCTTCGAATTTTATTGCAATTTTAGCTCCATTTTTATGACAATCAATGATTTTCAGTATAAAATAACTAAAACTAATGAAAATATTGAAATAAAATTAAATTTTCACAAATTTATTATTTAATTTTCACATAAAGAAGAAAAATGTTTAAAGCGAATTAGAATTAGTTTATAAAAGTGTTAGGAATTTTGCAAAAATCTTTAATATGTCGAATTTTGTTATGATTTCAACATGTTTTTGTTTGGCATTTTAATAATTCAATGCAAGTCAGCTAAATTCCAAGAACAGTTGAAAGATCATTGTTAAAATACGAAAGTTCCTTTATGCATTATGATAATTCATTTTCAATGCAAATAGGTTGAAATAAAGAAAACGTACTGCAAAATGCTTATAGGTGCACCACCAAAAATGCTAACGGTTATTAGGAACAAAAAAATGCATCTGTTCAACCAGTTTTTTTCGTGATATCATCTCGGTTTTCGCTGAAGATTGAATCAAATGAAAAATGTTATAAATTTTTTGCACAACTTTCATTCCGCTAGTGCATTGTTCTTCAAACTCTGTTCCGCAACGCCTCAGGGTGCAGTGAAACATATCAAGTGGGTATAAAAAACTTAAATCCGTAATACAATAAATATAAAATGTGAAATGCAACTACAGATAACACAAATAAGGCTTAATTTTGGGACTTTGTGTAAAAAATGGAATGACATCTCAGTTGCTAAAAATAATGTCCTGCAATCTTCTTCTAAACGAGAAATGGGGTTTCCCAAAAAAAAAAACATTATAACTCTAAGGCAGTGGCTCTTAACCTATGGATCGCGACTCAAAGTTGCACATAATACAAGTAAAATCATTAGAAAATCAAAATTTTTGTGATTATCACCTCTCATTTTTATCTCTTTGAATAGCAGTGGAGTTTAGTTGGGTCTGCACTTGAATATTTTGCTCATATTTAGGTCGCTATTTATAAAGATTAAGAACTACTGCTCTAAGAAATCAGCCAGTCGGTAAAATTTGAAGGCGATTGCAAATATAAATACAAATAATTTTCAGTACAAAGCAAAAAATGGAAATCACTCAAGAATGTATTGATAAAATACCAAAACAGCTTACTAAGCACAATTTTATCTAAATGAAATGGTAAAATAGAACGTTGTTGAACATTTAGGGCATGTTGCTATTGTGATAAACCTAATTAGTCAACTTTTCGATATAATCCGTAAAAAATGTAGTTAAACAAACATATCGAACACATTAGAACCAAAATTGCTCACTAACGGTAAGTCCATTTTTATTTAAATGAAATGGTAAAATAGAACGTTTTCGCACATTTTAGCTTTGTATTATGTTACTGATGACAAGTCGAATTAGTCAAAACCTTGTCGATAGAATCCGTAAAAAATGTAATTTAACCAACATAACGAACATGTTACAGTTTTCCCTTCAGCTGGTAGGCAGTGTCTCATTGGAATGCTAATTACCCGTGCGTTGTTACCGATACGTTGTAGGTTTTCGGCGGATGTGTGCGTCACCACACCACCTTCGTTTGCATTCTCTTCACCACCACATTGAAAACCAACACCGTCGTTGGTTGTGTGCACTCGTCATATTTATCGATTCTGCCCTTGTACTTACATACATACATACACACATATAGAAAAACCAGTCCATTTGCATTGTAAACCGATTTTTTCGCTTGCAGCGCAGCGCGCACAAACAATGCGGAGAGCGTACCATATACGAAAGGCAGCGCGCCGCCGTCAATAAAACGCGCGCGCTCTGCGCTTACATCCACTTCCGCCACGATGTGATACATCTTGTGGAAGAAACGGCTGCGAGTTTCCGACGCTCGCATCGCTTCCATATGATAGCGTCGCTTGCATTTAATTTCCGAAACGCGTACATTCATTATAAACACGACGATTGTGCTATTTTTTGGGCCGCTTTAAGCACGCAGTTTTTAGGAATGCAAAAGAAATAATAAGCTTGTTTACAACAAACTGAACGTTTTTGCTTAGTGTATTCTGTACACTATAACACTTTTTAAGGAAACTAGTTTATACCGAAAAACTAACCTACAGAGCAAAACAATAACGGATTTGAAACATAAACAAGAACGACGGCCTAACTTATGAAATGTAGACATCAAAATTTGTTGAATTTTGAAAGGTTTTAGCAGAAATTAGATAAAAGGTGATTTAAACTTAAAATTATTTGATACAAAATGTTAATATTTTAATTTTACTTGAATGAAATTAAAATTAAAAATTAAATGTTTTCCAACAAATTTCGAGTTTTTCATTTTGTTTGTTTAAATAAAAATCGATAATTTCCATTAAGATTTGGATAAAATTGATGTAAAATGTTAATATTTTAATTTTTCTTCAATGAGATTCTAAGTTATTAAAATTTTAAAATAAATGTTGACTTATTCCTTAATTTAGAATGGAAGAATCGATGAATACCTAAGATCATATAAGCAATCAACGAAACATTTTCATTACTCTTTCAATTATTAATCATCTTTGACCAAGAGAATCCAATCAAAATTTTGAATTTTAAAATCCTGACATTTGCAACCAATGAATATTACAAATGTCTTTCTAAAACTTCAAAAAAAAAATCAAATTGTGTAACATATTCCAAAATTTCTATAAACAGTTTGAGAAAAAATTGAATATCTTCGTACATACCTACATGTTGTAGTTCAATTTAATTAGTACAAATGGAAACAAATAACAATTTAATGGGCAATATCAATTAAACTAAAATATTTTGGGGTTGCCATCTCTAATTGTTAATAGCATATTAATATAATTCCCAATCGACCATAAATCTGATGCATCAACATATTTGGTTAACTGTTTTTTTTTTCAAATAAAGTGAATACTACAATTTATGATTTTTTACTTATCTTTATAAATCTAAAACAATTTGATTTAGTGTATTATTTTTAATAGATTGTTTTATAAAAAAATATTTGTATTGCTGAAGGAAATCGCAAATTTAATTTCAAGACGGATAAAGAGATTTTGTTGTCTTATAAATTAATTTAACTTCGGTTTGTTTTCATAAATTCGTCGTTTCCTTTGACGACGATTCTCGAAGTGCGCGCACAAACTTTTTACGATGATGATTTTTTCAATAATAAAAAACATTGATATCTAAGTATAAACTTTGCAACAAAGTTGCATTTAAATACAGCACGTTCAGTCGTTAACTTTCTATCAAAGTTGCCAGCGCGTATTGTTACTTCCCATCTAAATAGTTTATTTCGTGGTAGGTCGGATATGTTTGTTTGCTTTGGCCGACAATGCGAGCGCAACTTCAACGCACACATCCAATTTGCTTCGAAACTGTAGTAGTAATTCCAAAACGAAACTATTAGGCAACATGTGTAAACAATTAACGCTTCTTTTTTGTGTTATTATTCTATGCGAGATCGTTCACAAACTGTGTGCGCCATCGTAGCATCGTAAATTAGAATGAAATGTAAGCACTCAAATGATATTTATGGTAAATAATGTGGGAGTAAAATGCTTTCATTGTTAAACGCAGCGCTTGGAAAAAGAACTTCGCCTGGGTGTCGTAGGCGCATCCGCACCGATAAACTTCCGCGTGAACGAAACGCAGCGAAAGGCGTTTTATCGACGAATGCGACGTGGGATGTGCACACACCACAACAACGAAAAAAGCAGCCGTCTTTTGTGGTTTTAGAGAGGGTCGTTTATATAGCAATATTTGCATAGCAAAATAGCAATATTGATATGCGAATGAAATTGTGATAAAACGAACCTTAAATTTTCACACTTTTCAAAGACTTGAGAGTCGTAATATATTTTTGTTGTCTGTTTATTTTTCTAAATTTTCTAGCACATCTTATTTATTTTAGTGTACTATTGTTAGAATCAATTAAAAGTTGTAAAATGTTGTAAGTAAAATGATAAAGACTCAATTTTTCAGCTTTAGAGAAAATTTTATAACATTTTTTGAATCAGATCAAAAATTTAAGAGTACATCCTCACAACTGCAGATTAAATCTAAATAAAACCAACTTTAAATTTTTACACTTTTAAAAGACTTGAGAGTCGAAATATATTTTTATTGTCTGTTTGTTTTTCTAAATGTTCTAGCACAGTTTATTTACTTTAGTGTACTATTGTTAGAATCAATTAAAAGTTGTAAAATGTTGTAAGTAAAATAATAAAGATTCAATTTTTCGGCTTCACACAAAATTTTTTGATACTTTTTGGATCAGACCAAAATATTTCGCAAAAATTTAAGAGTACTACAACTTCAGACGTTGAATTTTCACACTTTTAAAAGACTTGTAAGTCGAAATATATTTTTGTCTGTTTATTTTTCTAAAATTTCTAACACAGTTTATTTACTGTAGTGTACTATTGTTAGAATCAATTAAAAGTTGGAAAATGTTGTAAGTAAAATGATAAAGAATCAACCTTTCGGATTTAGAGCAAATTTTATAATAATTTAAAAAAATTAAGAGTACTATCACCCGAAAGTAAAACCGAAAAAATTTGGGTGAGAATTTTTGGCTACCTGCAAGAAATGACAGGTGACAGTCGAGTGTCATAAATTATTACCTGCAGAGCTAGCCGTACC